>JAWHQI010000770.1:0-247589 GCA_033032865.1 Dactylorhiza incarnata | reverse complement strand
GTATAAACAAGACTCATCAGGCACCGCCAACATCGTGTACGACCTCCGACAGAATTCATATTTTTGTGCAATTTCAAAGGAATAGGGGTGAGGCCCATCAGAACATAAGGCAACATTTTTGGTTAACGAGGTGAGCAAATTATATGGAGTAAAAAGGAGCAAAAATGAGGCAGATGATAAAATTCAGCATAAAACCAATTACTGGAAGCAAAGGCGAGAACAAAAATAAAGGGGTTTTAGCAAGGAGAAGGAGCAAGATCACCACTTGCCTTCAAATCACCGAAATCGTTCTCCGAACAACTCCTCATCGTAGATCGGCCCAAAAGGAGGCACGACGAGGCGAGATCTACAGAAAAAAATGGCCAAAACGAAGGTTAGGGCCGAAAACCCTAACGAAAAAGTTTCACGAAACGGAAGGAAATTACCACGAGGACGAAGCTCTCGTCGAGAGCTTTCTGAATCTATGTTCGGCTCGCGATTCTGACCACCGGAGCTCCGTCGGCGGCGTCCGGAAGATTCGAGAAATCGCCGTCCCCGTCGCTCGATTCTACTCTCTCGTTCGGACAGAATGAGGAAGAAGGCAACATCACATAACTTTAATAATAATAATATCATTATTATTATTATTATTAATAAATGAAGAAAGGGGGTCGACGCATGCATGCAGAAAGGAGGAGAGAAGTCGACGCAGGAAGGGAGGAGTGAAGTCGACGCGAGGGAAGAGGTGAAGTCGACGCAAGGGTGGAGAAATCGAAGCAAGGCTGGAAGAGTGAAGTCGACGCATGCATGAGGGGGGGCTGGAGGGGTGTCGACGCATGCTTTGAGAGGGGGCTGGAAATCGACGCATGAATGTATATATATATATACGTTTTGATTTTTTATAATAATATATATTATTATTATTATTATTATTATTATTTATTATTATTATTATTATTATTATATTATTTTATCACTAAAAATAACGAACGCCGAATCCAACGAAAATTTCGCCTAAAGTGAACGGCGGCGCTACGAACCCAACGACGAAGTTGGAATCAAATTCCGACGTGCCGTTTTCGAGATATGAATGGCGGAAGTTACGGCGAGCATTAAATATATACAAAACTTCTAAAATGCGCCGAGGCTCCAAAATGGCTCAGATCGCGACGAAACTTGATAGGCAAGTCTAAAATTAAATAATCTAATTTCCTAACGTAAAATTTTTCAATTCCGGGTCGTCGCAAATTTTGGTCGACTTGACCCAAACGGACGCAAAAACGCGCAAACGGCAACGCGCCGCTAACTCGACGTTAAAAGTAACGCCCCGACGTCATTAACACGCCATTACTGAATTAAACAAACACCGTAAAAATCAGGGGCGTTACAGCCTCCCCCTAAAAGAAAGTTTCGTCCCGAAACTGGACATAAGGGCAGAAAACAACATTAAGATAGGTACATGGTGGAGGAAAGAAGATTTAAGATGAATAATTAATTGCGCAGGAACAACACTTGGGCAAGATATATGGTATAGGAAAATAAATCCATCTGAGCTATTTAAATGAGGAGATGAATGGTGCAGGAAGAAGATTTACCTGGGCTAATTAGTTGAAAAGGTGAGGATGAGACTCTCGCATTGCTGACTCCAGCTCCCATGTTGCGCTCTCGACGTCATGATTCCGCCAAAGAACTTTCACCATGGGAATGGATTTCCTACGCAACACCCGCTCTTGGGTTTCCAAAATGCGAACAGGCTCCTCAACATAAGATAAATTGGGCTGAATCTGAGGCACCGAATCGAGGACTTGACGATTGCTGCGGACACACTTCCTTAACTGACTCACATGGAACACATCATGGACGCCAGGGAAGGTAGCAGGTAACTCCAATCTATAAGCAGACACTCCGATGCGCTCAACGATCTGAAATGGCCCAACATATCTGGGATCCAACTTGCGGTTCTTCCCAAATCTTTTAACGCCTGGCATCGGAGAGACCTTCAGAAAAACACTGTCCCCAACCGCAAACTCTAGATCTGCCCTTCTTTGATTGGCATACTTTTCGTACCGCTCCTGAGCAACGCGGAGCTTCTCCCGAATATTAGTCACCGCCACCTCCATTTCCATTAAGCTTCCGGACCTAGCAAACGGTCTCTCAACCGACTTCGGCCCAAAACAAGGGAGTCCTACAGCACCTCCCATACAACGCTTCAAAAGGGGCCATCTGCAGACTTTCTTGGAAGCTATTATTATATGCAAACTCCATGAGTCTGAGGCGCTCGTCCCAACCTCCACCATGCTCCAAATGTAACACCTGATCGTATCTTCCACAATCTGATTAACTCGCTCCATTTGACCATTAGTCCTGCGGATGGTATGCGGTCGAAAACCTGAGGTCGGTGGCCCAAAGATCCCTGTAAGCTCTGCCAGAATCGTGACGCAAACCTGGAGTCTCGATCTGACATGATACTCACTGGCACTCCATGCAAATGAATGACCTCATCCAAATATAACCTCTGCTATCTTCTTCATAGAATAGCCGACTTTGAAGGGACGAAATGCGCACACTTCGTCAATCGATCAACTATAACCCAGACTGAATCATGTCCACGAGGGGACCTCGGCAAACCCGTAATAAGGTCCATCGATATACTTTCCCATTTCCACATGGGATCTCCAAAGGGGTCAGTTTTCCTCCAGGCCTGCCATGATCGGCCTTCACCCGCTTGCATGTGAAGCACTCCGATACAAATTTGGCAATGTCGTTCTTCATGCCCGACCACCACACGATTTGCTTCAGATCTCTATACATCTTGGTGGAACCCGGGTGTAGGACACACTAAATCCGTGAGCCTCCCTGCAAATCATAGCTCGAATATCTCCCACCGCCGGAATACAAAATCTACCTCTATACAAGAGGGTGCCAAGCTCATCTATAGAGAATCAAATAATTCCCCTTTTCTCGGCCCTTCCCCGGAGATGCTGAAGGTCTGGGTCCTCTTTCTGATGTAACCTTGTGAGAGTGATCCACGAAGGCTCTTCTGCCTCCAAGCGAGAGCGCTCGCCACGGCTCACCGCCGAAATATCCATCAAAAGAAACTCCTCAACTAAGGCTTGAACAGATAAGTTGAAGATCTGAGCCGTCTTCCTACTCACGCATCGGCCACACATTGGCCTTACCGGGATGATAAAGGATATCCACTTCATAATCAGCAACATATTCCAACAACCGGCGTTGGCGCAAATTCAGCTCCTTTTGTGTGAATACATACTTCAAGCTTTATTGATCAGTATAGATCTTGCACACAGCGCCATACAGTAAGTGTCTCCACACGCTTCAGGGCATAGATCACCGCCGCAAACTCCAAATCATGGGTAGGGTAATTCTTCTCATGAACCTTCAATTGCCTAGATCCATAGGCGATCACCTTCCCCTCTTGCATCAGAACGCATCCAAGTCCGATGTGGGAAGCATCAACATACACCGCAAACTCCACTCCCCTCGATAGGCAGAATGAGAATTGGGGCAGAGCACAACTTTCTCTTCAGCTCTTGGAAAGCCTCCTCACACTTATCACTCCAAATGAAGGCGGCATTCTTCTGCGTAAGCTGGGTCATCGGAGCGGACAATGTGGAGAAACCCTCCACAAATCTCCTATAATATCCGGCCAAACCCAAGAAACTCCTGATCTCCTTGGAGTAGAAGGTCTCTTCCAATCCATCACCGCTGAAATCTTGGCGGGATCAACGGAGATTCCATCCTTGCTCACCACATGTCCTAAAAAGGACACCTGAGGCAGCCAAAACTCGGACGTTGCTCAGCTTAGCATACAACTTATGCTCTCTCAAGACAGACAAAACCAGACGCAAGTGATAGGCATGCTCCTCATCACTGCGAGAATAGACGAGAACGTCATCGACGAAAACGACCATAAAATGGTCAAGAAAGTCCTTGAATACCCGGTTCATCAGGTCCATGAACGCAGAAGGCGCGTTAGTCAAACCAAAGGACAACACGAGGAACTCGAAATGCCCGTACTGGGATCTAAAAGCCGTCAGAGGAATGTCTGACTCACGAACCCTCAACTGGTGGTAGCCTGAACGAAGATCAATCATCGAGAATTTGGTGCACCCACGCAGCTGATCGAATAAATCATCAATTCGCAGCAACGAATATCTATTCTTGATCGTCACCTTGTTCAACTCCCGATAATCGATACACAGCCTCATGGTACCATCCTTCTTCTTCACAAAGAGAACAGGAGAAGCCCATGGAGAAGTGCTCGGTCTGATGAAACCACACTCCAGAAGTTCATCCAACTGAACACGCAATTCTTCTAATTCACGAGGAGCCATGCGGTACGGTGCCTTGGCAATGGGCCGGGTGCCTGGTTCGAGTCTATGGAAAACTCCACCTCTCTTTCGGGAGGAAGAGCGGAAAGCTTGTCCGGAAAAAACATCGGGAAACTCTCGCACCACCGGGATACCCTCCACGGTTGGCTCCACACGAGAAGCATCCACAGCGCAGATAGAAACCAGAAAACCCAAACAACCAGAGGTTAAATCTCGGCGAGCTCGTACCGCAGAAATAATCGGAGAACTCTCCCGAGGTAAACCATAAACGCTCAAAGGACGTCCGTCACCCAACTTGAAATCTAGCCGCTTCTCCTTGCACTTGATCACGGCATCATACTTGGACAACCAGTCCATCCCGAGAATCACATCGAAATCTGCCAAATCTAGCATCTTTAAATCTGCCAGAACCTGGACACCACCCAAGGAAATAGGGCACTCCCGGATACCCCAATCTGACGTAACCTGATCTCCAGACGGAAACTTAACGGACAAGGCACCATCCAACCGATCAACAGACCATCGGTGCCTATCAACAAAACTTCTAGCAACAAAAGAGTGAGACGCTCCCGAATCAAACAGGACACGCGCCCACTTATTCTTCACCTTGAATTCACCTAAATAAGCGTGCGTCACTAGACAACTAGTAAGCTAACTAAATTCAGAAAAAAGAAAACAAGTTAGGAGGAAAGAAACTAACCGGATATCACGTGCGCTGAGGTTTGAGCTTCCTCTCTAGTCAGCACATTAAGCTTGCCTTTAGTCTTGCCCACGAACTGCGGGGGCGGTGGCAAGGTCTGCAGAGGAACCGCTGAAGTCACGGTCTGCGAATTCGGGCAGTCGGCCCTACGATGTCCTTTTTGCCCACACAGGAAAGAACAACCGGCCTTCTTGTAACATCGGGCCGCCTCATGCCCGGGCTTGGAACAGAAAGAGCACACTGGGATCGCCTTAGGTGCGTCCTAAATTGCACTAACCTTTAACGGCTCCAGCGCCTCGAGCCTCTTGAAAACACCTTTCGAACGGGTGGCCCCGCTTGCCACAGAAGCTACAGTGCCCCACACCCCTCTTCTTCGAGTCCGAGTGAGACGCCTTAGAACTCTCCCGATCATCATATTTCCTCTTATCACTCTTTATCTGCTGCCCACGAATCTTCGTCTTCTCAATAGATTTGGCCTTCAATGCGGCCTCCACCGCTTCAGCATAAGTCTTTGACCCATAGGCGCTAGCCCACTGTTGGACGTCGCTAGTGAGACCACCCAAAAACCGCTTCACTCTACCTTCCTCCGAGGCCACGAACTCGGGGGCGAATCTGCTCAACTTGCTGAACTCGATCTCGTACTCACTGACGGTGAGCTGCCTCTGCTTCAGATGCAGAAAGTTGTTCGTCAATCGGTCGCAGCTCCACCGAAGGGAGGAACTTGCTTAAGCAACAACCCCTTAAACGTCTCCCAAGAGCACCCCTCGGCGAGACCTTCCTTCTCCCTAATCAACCAACCTTCACCAAACCCTTCAACTGAAATGCAGCCACCATCACCTTCGAAGCCTCCGAGACACCTGAATAGGAGAACATCTCCCTCCATGCTGATCACCCAATCATCCAGGGCCATGAAGTCTGCCCTACCATCATAGGTAGGAGGTCCCAACCGCTGAAAGCGTGAAATGAAGTTCATCTCCGGTGGCAATGCCACTGGAGGCACTAGGGGAGCAGGAGTGGCTGGACTCACCACCGGTTCTTGCACAACGGGCTGCTGCACCGAGGCAGCAGACACCAAAGACTGAATCTGAGCCTGCATCGCGACCAACTGTCTCGTCAAAGCCTCATTGCTCTGCCGCAGGCTTTCGATCACGGACTCACTCTGACCACTAGAAGACTCTCCCTCAGGCAGGGGAGTCGATCGTGTCACTCTCCTACGAGACATGTCTACAAGAAGGATGACCATTCAATCAGAAACAGGCTTACAAAGCTTAAGCCAAACAGACTCGGAAAAATTCACGGATCGATTCGGAACAGGAAAGAAAACAACCTGCTATTGTTGTTACCTTGTTCTGGAATTTCATGAAATGATGTCATGATTAACTTAGGATGATGCACCATCATCCTATTGACTCTTGTGCTATGACATGAGTGCATGAACATTTAAATTTCTTTTCAAATCATGTGTGTACATATGTCATCTGGTATGTCTTTACTTGGCACGCGTGCTTATGCGATGATATGAATGTATGCAGTGCTATGCATTCTAGAAAGAGGCCTTAATGCATGTTATGAGCGGCGTACACATGTAATGTTATGCATCCCATACTACATAACATTACATGTAACGAAAAAAAGAAAACGTGCTAATGGGCATCCATGTAATGGTGGTTATGCATCCCATACTACATAACCGTCACATGTTGCCTCCTATGGTGGATCCATATACAAACACATATTATGCATCCCATACTACATAATATGCCCCGTATACTTCTTATCATGCTATGAGTGTGGTGTCTATGCTTCAGTCGAGACATATTGATGACATATCGGTGCGTGTATACAATGAAATGGTCTTATGAGATTCTGCTTAGGATAGCGGTTGTTTGGCTCACACGCCAAACCACCCAACTACCTTTTTCACAGAACCTCCCTCTGATACCAACTGTCACAACCCGCATTTTCACAACATTTAAAAGGCTATCAGAGTAGGGAAAGCTACGCGTTGTGATGCCACGTCACGTAGGGGGACGCCTACTGACGTTAAGGCAATTCATCCTTCATCACAGTCCAAGCATTGTTATTATTAACTCAAAGAGATTCAAATAAAATTTATGCAGAAAAATTTAACAAGCCGCGTCCCTCGGCTTGGTGGATCAACTAGTCCACGCTTTTAAATATAGTTTTACGCAGCGGAAATAAAATACTTGATTTAATTACATAGTGGCCTAAGTGAACATGAAGACCTAGTAAGGTGCACCATGCAAGATCGATGTGTGGATATACTATATATAAAAGTAGATTCATCACGCGCAAAAAGTAGTGAGATTAACATTTCAAAATGTTGTATGCAATGCAACAATTACCTTAACATATCTAACAAGGTGTCATAAAGCCAACCAATATCTAACCATTCCAGAACAAGTGTTCAAAAGTGAACCACAAGTAACAGCAGCTGTGAAACAAAAGTCTAACTAAACGGCACCATGGGCGTCAACACCTGACACGAACCCATGGGCCGACAAGTCCACATAATACTCTACCTCAAGAGAGTCAGAAGACAGCAACTAACGCAGCTCTGCACTAACACCTGCTACTGTCCAGAACCTAAGGCATTCAAAGAAAGAACACCTCAGAAGCAAGTACAAGTGGTGCAGAAAATAAGAAAGTAAGAAAACATCCGCGAGACCGGAGGGAAAACAGAAGCTGCAAGTGTCAGTGATGACAAAGCTAGCAGCTAATAATCAACAGGAAAAGAAATAGCAGAAGTATCTAATCATCAGCAGAAAAGGAAAACAACAGAGCAACTAAAAATTAGCAGAATATGCTCACCAAACAAAGGTGAGAACACAAGCAATGACAAAACTCGCCATAAGCAAAAGAAAAGCCATCCGTTTTCAATTATTAATCATGTTACTCTTGTTCAGAATTATAGAGACTGATCAGCTCATCCAAAAGAAGAGCACCGCACCGGGGGCAAAAACCACACAGCGTACGGCCTCCCAATCAAAGCTTAAAAGAGCACCGCACCGGGGGCAAAAACCACCACCGCGTACGGCCTCCAACATAATATATTAAATTAAGGAGCATCGCACCGGTGGCACCGCCAACATCGTGTACGACCTCCTGACAGCAATTCATATTTTCGTGCAATTTCGAAGGAATAGGGGCGAGGCCCATCAGAACATAAGGCAACATTTTTGGTTAACGAGGTGAGCAAAAATTATATGGAGTAAAAAGGAGCACAAAAATGAGGCAGATGATAAAATTCAGCATAAAACCAATTACTGGAAGCAAAGGCGAGAAACAAAAATAAAGGGATTTTAGCAAGGAGAAGGAGCAAGATCACCACTTGCCTTCAAATCACCGGAATCGTTTTCCGAACAACTCCTCGTCGTAGATCGGCCCAAAAGGAGGCACGACGAGGCGAGATCTATAGAAAAAAACTGGCCAAAACGAATGTTAGGGCCGAAAACCCTAACGAAAAAGTTTCACGAAAACGGAAGGAAATTACCACGAGGACGAAGCTCTCGTCGAGAGCTTTCCGAATTTATGCTCGGCTCGCGATTCCGACCACCGGAGCTCCGTCGGCGGCGTCCGGAAGATTCGAGAAAATCGCCGTCCCCGTCGCTTCGATTCTACTCTCTGGTTCGAACAGAATGAGGAAGAAGGCAACATCACAAAACTTTAATAATAATAATATCATTATCATTATTATTATTAATAAATTGAAGAATGAGGCTCGACGCATGCATGCAGAAAGGAGGAGAGAAGTCGACGCAGGAAGGGAGGAGTGAAGTCGACGCGAGGGAAGAGGTGAAGTCGACGCAAGGGTGGAGAATCGACGCAAGGCTGGAAGAGTGAAAGTCCGACGCATGCATGAGGGGGGGCTGGAGGGGTGTCAGACACATGCTTTGAGAGGGGGCTGGAAAAAGCGACGCATGAATGTATATATATATACGTTTGATTTTTTTATAATAATAATAATAATATTATTATTATTATTATTATTTTTATCACTAAAAATAACGAACGCCGAATCCAACGAATATTTCGCCTAAAGTGAACGGCGGCGCTATGAACCCAACAGCGAAGTTGGAATCAAATTCCCGACGTGCCGTTTTCGAGATATGAATGGCGGAAGTTACGGGCGAGCTTTAAATATATGCAAAACTTCTAAAATGCGTCGAGGCTCCAAAATGACTCGGATCGCGACGAAACTTGATAGGCAAGTCTAAAATTAAATAATCTAATTTCCTATGTAAAATTTTTCAATTCTGGGTCGTCGCAAATTTTGGTCGACTTGACCCAAACGGACGTGAAAACGCGCAAAACGGCAACGCGCCGCTAACTCGACGTTAAAAGTAACGCCCCGACGTCATTAACACGCCATTACTGAATTAAACAAACACCGTAAAAATCAGGGGTGTTTCAGAAGTGGATGTCAATCAATTGATTGATAGATATGGTGCTCTCTTGGAAGCCCTGAAAAGGAGGCAAAAAGCTACCAAGAGGCAAGCCCAAGAGATTAATTCTCTCAAGATGGAAAAATAAGAATGCACTGAATCTTCTACCAAGATGAATAAGATGTATAGAGAAATTAGCCATATGAAGGGGATAACTATCTCCCATCTGAGCACCATATCCCTGAAGAACAAGGTCATCAAGGACCTTGAGTAGAAGCTTGTGAAAGAAAGAAGCCTAGTAGCTCAATTCTCCAAGCCAAAATTCGTGCTCCCTATTATTAACTCCTTCTCTTACCAATCCAAGAGGAGAGGACTAGGATTCAATAAAATGGAAGTAGGAGAAGGGAGTGGAGAAAAGAGCAGGGGTAAGGCTAAGCCTCAAACCACCTATCAAAAGGTATTACTTCCTTCCAACAGGTATGACCATGAAATCATGTATGGTCACTGGAAGAATGGAAGTAACTATAGGAAGGAAAACAATCCTTCACATAGTGGATGAAGGGAATGTGATTGAGTACCATGAAGTCTCCCCATGAGGAAATTCAATTGGTCCAACCTGGACCTTTTGTATTTGGTACCTCAGCCCCCTCATTCAATAATCAGGGTGCATGCTCTTCTAAATCGATTTCAGCAAAGAAAATTCCTGCTATCAAATCTATTGACAAGGATTGTTGCTCAGTGTCAGATGCAATCAGATCTTGTATGGCTGCCAAGCCAAAGCAGGCTGATGTCATCAGGACAAAGAGCATCAAGATAACACATAGATTGACAATCAGTCAAATCATTGCTGAGAGAAATAGGAAGAATGCAGTTGTATCCCCTCCTGAACACAGGCACAATAATGCCAATTCCTTAGGAAATGTTCAGAAGAGGAGATACAACATTCATGAATGTTGGTACTGTGGTAAGGGTGGGACACTTTGCCATAGACTGTTGACACAACCCTAATGTGCCATGTGCATAGATGGGCCTTCCTACAAAGGGTGTAGCTAGAGTAAGGGCATTTCATCATGCTAACAGTTCCTAGGACCCAAACATAGTTGGGCTCCTAAGGATAACTAAACTTCTTGCAGGTTAGTCCATGTACCAACTGTAACGCCCCTGGTTTTTCTTATAGTTAAATTAAGTAGGGTTATGGTATAATGACAGTTTAAATATTAAAGTTACCGTTCAAGGTGTTAATGCGAGAGGGCGTTACCGTTTTGGAAGAATCGTCGTCGTCATCCGGCGTTTTTGTTTCTAGGAAGAGGCTTTTGTGGGTATGTATACGTAAGTTTTTGCGTATAAAAATTTCTTATATATGTATATATATACATATAAGTTATATTTTTATATACATATATAAAAGATTACTTATTATATAAGTACATATATTTTATTTATTATATATATACACGTATATAGGTGTACATATAGAATTATAGGCTTGTATAAGTATTTACTTATTAGCGTGCTATTATAAATGTATATGAATACAGATATTCTTTTGTGTTTCGCGTGCTTGAAATTTGATAGGGGGTAGCATAAAGGTATATGTATGTACGCGTATACATTATTGGTTAAGATACAAAGATTGTATATAGAGATTTATACAATCATAAATAAAAGATATACATGTATATATGTACAAGAATTGGGTTTCATTCGGCTTTAAGTTCGTATGCAAGTGGATATATGTATACGCAATCTTATATTAGGTATATATAAATTATATATGATATATACACATAAAAGTTTTTAATATTAAATTCTTATTATCATTATGATTGAACTTGTGTTGGCAGCCATTCCTCTCCCCTTTCCCCGATGACCCTCCTCCCTTCCCGATTTTTCTTTTTTCTGCCGTGAGTGCGGGAGCCGCGGGCAAGGGCTTCGTCAATGGCGCCGGTGGTCGGGGGGCTTGGCCGTCGGAGTGGTCGGAGCTCTCGCCGGTGCGGGTTCTGGTAGGCTCGGCGAGTCCTTTGTCGGAGGAGACAGGATTCTTCGTCGCCGGGGCTAGGTTTTCTGCAAGCTTGTCGCGATCTGGTGGTTCTCCAGTTTACCTAGAGGCAAGAGAACTCTTCCTCCTCCTCCCCTTCATCTATTTTTCTGGATATTTATATGCTATCAAATTTGTTCTTTTACCTTACCTAGCTCTTCTGTATTAATAAAGTCATTTGGTATGAAATGATTCACCAAATACCAAATACTAGATAATCTACCTACCGCATGGTCAAATGTTTCATTCAAAAATTTTTTCTGGTGGTCCTAATAAATTCCTAGGATATCTGTTTGGTTCTTGGGAGGAAATGATATATATATATAGTCATAGTGAATGGCTAGCGTTGAGGGTTTTCCTTGCTTCAATTTTGTCACTGTTTTAGGAAAAAGAGAAAACACAGCTGCTGTTCTTTTTCTTGTTGTTTTCGGTGGTCTGCTTTAGATTTGCTGGGAGCATGGTTATCAGTTAGTTGTTGTTAAAATCCTTGTCCTTATGCCTATAACTGTTCCAGTTGTGGCTTGATTTGAGATGGTTTCTTACTTCAGTTTTGCAGTAACTGCTATAGAGGTTATTATGGGGGGGGGGGGATTGTTGTTTTAATGATTTGATGGATTTGGGTGAATCATTTTGCTGCTGGCTTATGGTTGATGTCACTGATACGTGTTTTCATTCAAAATTTTGTTGGCCGGCTGCTTGTTCTCCTGTCCTATTGGGTGTTTTGTCGATTGATTCAGCAATGTGCTATATCCTTATTTTCTTCTTTTGGTGGCAATGCAGTTTCACTTATTGCTGCTGTTTTTAAAGTGGGGGCTGCCTTATATACTTGTGCCTATACTCTAATTGGGGCTGCCGTGTGCAAACCAGTTGGGATTCTTTTTTTTTTAGGGCTACATCTATTTTTGTTTTCTTCCTTGTCTAATTAAGGGTTGTTGTATGCTTTTCCTAAGGGCTGCTTCTACTTCTGTTTTCCTTCCTTGTCTTTAGGGGCTGCTGCTATGCTATTCTATTGGGGCTGCTCTACCTTCTTCCCTTGTTATTGGGGGCTACAATACATATATTTCTTCTTGTTATTTGGAGGGCTGCCTTTGTCTATTAAGGTTGGGGGAAAGCCTTTTATCAAGGCTGTTAGTTTGTTTGGGGTCTGCTCTTGCCTTTGTCTAATAAGGGGGCTGCTGTTATGTTGATTATGTTGGAAGTTCTTTGTAAGTTTCCATGGTTTATGATAATAAACACTTGATATGTAAACCTCTGCACCTATACGCTAGGAAATTTTCTTGGTATAAACTTAAGTAAATTACCGATTCGTAAATTTTCCAGGTTTAAGTTTGAGGGCTAGGTATTTACTTAGGTTTATGCAAAGTTAAATTTCCTAGGCTATATGCTAGAGATTTCGTTCTATTGGGAGAGTTTGAGCCTGTCAGCTCTTAGTTTTATGCGGGGTTTCTCCTTGGTCTTTATGTTATTGGTTAAATCTTGGACTTATCTGTTTAGTTAAGCATAAGTGGTCTTGCTCGGTAAATCTCCAAATCCTGCACCGTTCTTTTGTTGGCTATGTTCTGATGGTCTAGCCGGTTAAATTCCCTGGGATTTTGTTTCCTAATTCCCGACGGGTACGGGGAATTAGAGGCTAAACTCCCTGGGAATTTCTTTTGCTAGTTCTCGATGACACAACGAAATCCTTTATTGCTAATGTGGATAGTTGTGTGGTTGCATTTTGGGTTTCAAGCTCTTCACCCGTTCCAATTATTGAAACTTTCATTCTTACAGAAAAGTGATCATTTATGGTGTCTTGTCGTGCCTAATTCATTGCACGGCTTCGAGAAGTTCGTTGGGAGTCAAGTTTGGACTCACCAAGTGTTTTCAAATGAATCGTGAGTAGCGTTTATTTCTTTGTGACCCTATCCTTAGGGTGTTATGGTGCTAATATCTCGGGTTATGTCCCGTGTCTTAATTGAAACTTAATTTGATTATTTAGAACCTTTGTCTTAAGCCTTGCACGGTGGGTAGTTTTGGGTGGCAGTGGATAGAGTACCACCACCCGGATTTGGTTTTTGGGTGGCAGTGGATAAAGGACCACGACCCTGTTTTGGGCTGCGGGCGTTGGTGGAAGATACCACCGTCGCAGTGCCTTCTGCTGGGGGATGCTTTTCCCTCGAGCTGATCAGTCTCATGTTTCTAAACATATATGCTTATATATGTGTATTATGATATTATATGTATGACCGTCACCTCTGAGCCGCAATGGCGGACACGTGGTGGGCTTTGATTGTGTTGACTATTAGCTTCTGGTGCATGCTTTTCTTCTTACCGAATGCACTCGTTTGAGCTGGCTCGGGTTGTTGTAAGATTATAGATGTTTTCCTGCTTAGTTTTCCTTTCTGCACTCTCTTATTTCTCTTACTGCTAATCTTGGTTTTCTTGCACCCTCTTGGGCTGAGGCATTCTTTTCTTATGAATGTCTCAGGTTCAGGTTTTTAGCTGCCGCAGGAGTTAGAGCGGCGTCGTTCAGTGTTCCTGTCGAGGCCCTTCCCCTCTTAGGTAAAGGGGCAGTTGCTTAGTTGTTGTCTCTCCTTTAGCTGTTTTTCCTTCTTCCCTGCGGGTTCGTGTCAATTGTTGGCGCCCGTATGGCTTTTTGTTTAGATTACTTATGTTTGCTTTGCTGTTACTTTGAGTACTTTACCTATTTGCTCTCTGGGAAGCCTTTTCGCTAAGATGTAGTAGTTACTTTATTGATTATAGAAATGTCGTTCTTGCATATCATGCTTTTAAATAAAGATCGCATACTTTGAAATTCGTAGAAAAAATCCTTTCTTACTATACTAAACCTAGATAAGTGCATATCATTTCTGGAAATGTTTATTTTCTTGCTCATGTAGGCTAAAAGAAACAAACCTATTTTTCGCTGCGTATGTATAGTTTTCTACTTGTGGACTAGATGATCCACCAGACCGAGGGACGTGGTCTTAAGCTAAAATGAAAATTTCTCTTTTAATCCAATCACATATATGTCTTTTATAAAATTATCGTAAAGAATGTTTGCCTGAGCGTCTGTAGTCGTCTCCTACAGGCGTGGCATCACGACGCGTATTTTTCCCTTGCTCTGATATTACGTATTATATTTTTGGGAAATTGCGGGTTGTGACAGTTAGTATCAGAGGGAGGTTAGCCGGGTTGCTGTGATAGTTTGGTTGCCCGGTTAACCGCCTGGTGAGAATCGTCATTCATTGCATACACACACCGAAGGGTCATCAGTATGTCTTGGCTGAAGCATGAACACTACACTCATAGCATGATAAGAAGTATACGTGGCATATTATATAGTATGGGATGCATAATATGTGTTTGTATATGGATCCTCATAGGTGACAATATACGACTGTTATGTAGTATGGGATGCATAACGTAGGTCGCATGCGTGTCCATTAGATTTTCTTTTTCGTTACATGCGATAATATGTAGTATGGGATGCATAAGATCGCATGTGTACGCCGCTCATAGCATGCATTAAGGCCTTTTTAGATTGCATAGCACTGCATATACATCATAACATAGCATTAGCACACGTGCCAAGCTAAAGACATACATGATGACGCTCGTACACACATGATTTGAAATAAAATTTGGCATTCATGCATTTATATTATATGCACATAAGTTGATAGGATGATGGTATATCATCCTAAGTTAAGCATAACATCATTTCATAAATTCCCAGAGCAAGGTAATAGCAAGAGCAAGTATCTACTCCTTTCTGATCTGTATCGAGTTAGGAAATTCTGGTTCCTAGCTGTTGCGTCTTAAGTTAGGTGTATTGAGGTGTTCGTTCGTAATTGCAGTCGATGACTCCAGAGCGTAGTGCGTCGGAGTTGGCTCCCCAGTCAGAGGGCGAGTCTTTGGGTGCGCGCGGTGAAGCGGTAATTAAAGAGTTGCGTCAGAGTAACGAGGCATTGTCGAGGCAAATGGTTGTGAAACAAACGCAGTGTTTCTGCCCATGTGTTTTCAGGTTAAGGTTTTGACCTAGTTTATTCGTTGGCTTGCGAATGTGGATTTGGATTTTGGTTATCTCAATTCTGTGCGAGTTAAGGTAGAGGATGTTGGGCGTGCCTTCTTTTTGATTTGAGTTTTACTCGATGTTTTGGCTATAGAGCTTCGCAGGCGGTCGTCGTTAGGTTGATTTGAAGTGTTGGATTTAGAAGACCTTGTCGTGAATTTTGATCATGGTTTGGGTGTTCTGTTCTGACGTAGACAGGAATTGTGCTTGCGAATGGTTCATGGAATTTGAAATATTATAGGAAGAATTACCCTGCACTCATCATTAGTGTTCTAGTGTAGTAGCTGGCAGAGAGAATTTCATTGGCAATAGTTGGAAGCAATATTATTGTTGACCAGCTTAGTGTTGGGAGAGCCTTTTATAAATTGGAATTGCGTTTCATTCGGGATTAAGTCTAATGCGAAGATTTTCTGGACTTCTTGAGAAAGATATGATCACGTAGAAATTTAGAAGTGAATATTATATTCCTGCTATTGAGGGTATTCGGGCAAGGATTTGTGGCGAAGCATAAAGTTCTAGCGTTGCCTACCATTTTGATTTCAAAAGGAATGTATCGTGATCTGAAGGAAATGGTTTGGTGGTAGGAAGTTCAAGTTGGCTTAGTAAGGCTTATATCTAAATGTTGTGCTTGTCGGCATTTTGAGGCAGATCTTGGAAGCTTGGGTGGATTCGAGCGTAGCGGTATCACTTATCCGTGAAGAGCTACAGTTGGCTCATGTGTGTTATGAGAGATTTGCAATCAGCGGAGTGCTAATTTAGAGCTCGTAGTTGGGGGCATGGGTTTCTTGATGGTTTCTCTGATGCCAGAGTTGAGTGCATCAGAACATCTGCGGTTAAGCTGTTTTTTTTCCTGCTTCTTTCCCTTGTGTTCACAGTGTGTTTCACGTGAGCCAGTCGTGAAAGTTTGTGTTTTTTTTTTATCTAGCCCCTAACTCGATATTTATGTTCAGCCTAATCTTTTCTATGTCAAAGAGTCTGTTTATGTTCTGGAGGCGTAAGATTGCGTACTGAGTAAGCATCTTATCATCATTTGGTCTTTCGTTGTGATCTTTGGGTTTGGTCTGGTGGTCCAGGTTTGATGTAGTTATCCAACGCAAGGTAAAACGTTTGGTCTTTAAGCTGGACATCGGTCAACCCTCGAGCGTGTTTGGTTTTCCGCGCTATGTTTTCCCCGGTTATTTCCGCGGCGTGTGCCAGGAGCCTTTAGTGTTCAATGGTGTTGCTTACCTTGTTTCTATGTTAGAATCTGGTAGTAGTTTGTTGTGTATCGAGGATTTACTTCCCTGTGGTGCGAGATCTCGCTGATGTTTTCGCCGTTATCCCCCTGGTTTTCTACCGTGAGAGTTGAGGAGTTTGTTTCTGACCTTGAGCCGGGTATCCGTCCTGTTGCTAAGGCACCGTACCCTTTTGGCCCCGCGTGTGTTGCGAGAGTTGCGCACTCAGTTAGATGAGTGGTTGCAGTGTGGCTTGATCTGGCCTAATTCTTCGCCCTGGAGTGCTCCTGTCTTGTTCGTGAAGAAGGAAGTTAGTTCGGTGTTTTCGAAGACCGATCTTCGTTTAGGCTTCCTTTAGTTTGGGATCCGCGAGTCAGATTTTCCGCGGTCCGCTTTCTGTTCTCGGTTTGGACATTTCGAGTTCTTGGTAATATCCTTTTCCTTTTTGGGGTAATCTTATCCGCATCCGTTTTCCTAGCCCCTTTCGGTTAGAGTTTCTGTCTAGCGAGTGTGAGCTTACCTCTCCCTTTGTACTTTTCATTCGGTGTCTTCTAAGTTTCAGTTCTAAGTTTCGGGACGAAACTTCCTTCTTGGTGGGGTGACTGTAACGCCCCAGGTTTTTCTTATAGTTAAATTAAGTAGGGTTATGGTATAATGACAGTTTAAATATTAAAGTTACCGTTCGAGGTGTTAATGCGAGAGGGCGTTACCGTTTTGGAAGAATCGTCGTCGTCATCCGGCGTTTTGTTTCTAGGAAGAGGCTTTTGTGGGTATGTATACGTAAGTTTTTGCGTATAAAAATTTCTTATATATGTATATATATACATATAAGTTATATTTTTATATACATATATATAAAAGATTACTTATTATATAAGTACATATATTTTATTTATTATATATATACACGTATATAGGTGTACATATAGAATTATAGGCTTGTATAAGTATTTACTTATTAGCGTGCTATTATAAATGTATATGAATACAGATATTCTTTTGTGTTCGCGTGCTTGAAATTTGATAGGGGGTAGCATAAAGGTATATGTATGTACGCGTATACATTATTGGTTATGATACAAAGATTGTATATAGAGATTTATACAATCATAAATAAAAGATATACATGTATATATGTATAAGAATTGGGTTTCATTCGGCTTTAAGTTCGTATGCAAGTGGATATATGTATACGCAATCTTATATTAGGTATATATAAATTATATATGATATATACACATAAAAGTTTTTAATATTACAATTCTTATTATCATTATGATTGAACTTGTGTTGGCAGCCATTTCCTCTCCCCTTTCCCCGATGACCCTCCTCCCCTTCCCGATTTTTCTTTTTTCTGCCGTGAGTGCGGGAGCCGCGGGCTAGGGCTTCGTCAATGGCGCCGGTGGTCGGGGGGCTTGGCCGTCGGAGTGGTCGGAGCTCTCGCCGGTGCGGGTTCTGGTAGGCTCGGCGAGTCCTTTGTCGGAGGAGACAGGATTCTTCGTCGCCGGGGCTAGGTTTTCTGCAAGCTTGTCGCGATCTGGTGGTTCTCCAGTTTACCTAGAGGCAAGAGAACTCTTCCTCCTCCTCCCCTTCATCTATTTTTCTGGATATTTATATGCTATCAAATTTGTTCTTTTACCTTACCTAGCTCTTCTGTATTAATAAAGTCATTTGGTATGAAATGATTCACCAAATACCAAATACTAGATAATCTACCTACCGCATGGTCAAATGTTTCATTCAAAAAATTTTTCTGGTGGTCCTAATAAATTGCTAGGATATCTGTTTGGTTCTTGGGAGGAAATGATATATATATATAGTCATAGTGAATGGCTAGCGTTGAGGGTTTTCCTTGCTTCAATTTTGTCACTGTTTTAGGAAAAAGAGAAAACACAGCTGCTGTTCTTTTTCTTGTTGTTTTCGGTGGTCTGCTTTAGATTTGCTGGGAGCATGGTTATCAGTTAGTTGATGTTAAAATCCTTGTCCTTATGCCTGTAACTGTTCCAGTTGTGGCTTGATTTGAGATGGTTTCTTACTTCAGTTTTGCAGTAACTTCTATAGAGGTTATTATGGGGGGATTGTTGTTTTAATGATTTGATGGATTTGGGTGAATCATTTTGCTGCTGGCTTATGGTTGATGTCACTGATACGTGTTTTCATTCAAAATTTTGTTGGCCGGCTGCTTGTTCTCCTGTCCTATTGGGTGTTTTGTCGATTGATTCAGCAATGTGCTATATCCTTACTTTCTTCTTTTGGTGGCAATGCAGTTTCACTTATTGCTGCTGTTTTTAAAGTGGGGGCTGCCTTATATACTTGTGCCTATACTCTAATTGGGGCTGCCGTGTGCAAACCAGGTTGGATTCTTTTTTTTTGAGGTTTGCGTCTATTTTTGTTTTTCTTCCTTGTCTAATTAAGGGTTGTTGTATGCTTTTCCTAAGGGCTGCTTCTACTTCTGTTTTCCTTCCTTGTCTTTAGGGGCTGCTGCTATGCTATTCTATTGGGGCTGCTCTACCTTCTTCCCTTGTTATTGGGGGCTACAATACATATATTTCTTCTTGTTATTTGGAGGGCTGCCTTTGTCTATTAAGGTTGGGGGAAAGCCTCTTATCAAGGCTGTTAGTTTGTTTGGGGTCTGCTCTTGCCTTTGTCTAATAAGGGGGCTGCTGTTATGTTGATTATGTTGGAAGTTCTTTGTAAGTTCCCATGGTTTATGATAATAAACACTTGATATGTAAACCTCTGCACCTATACGCTAGGAAATTTTCTTGGTATAAACTTAAGTAAATTACCGATTCGTAAATTTTCCAGGTTTAAGTTTGAGGGCTAGGTATTTACTTAGGTTTATGCAAAGTTAAATTTCCTAGGCTATATGCTAGAGATTTCATTCTATTGGGAGAGTTTGAGCCTGTCAGCTCTTAGTTTTATGCGGGGTTTCTCCTTGGTCTTTATGATATTGGTTAAATCTTGGACTTATCTGTTTAGTTAAGCATAAGTGGTCTTGCTCGGTAAATCTCTAAATCCTGCACCGTTCTTTTGTTGGCTATGTTCTGATGGTCTAGCCGGTTAAATTCCCTGGGATTTTGTTTCCTAATTCCCGACGGGTACGGGGAATTAGAGGCTAAACTCCCTGGGAATTTCTTTTGCTAGTTCTCGATGACACAACGAAATCCTTTATTGCTAATGTGGATAGTTGTGTGGTTGCATTTTGGGTTTCAAGCTCTTCACCCGTTCCAATTATTGAAACTTTCATTCTTACAGAAAAGTGATCATTTATGGTGTCTTGTCGAGCCTAATTCATTGCACGGCTTCGAGAAGTTCGTTGAGAGTCAAGTTTGGACTCACCAAGTATTTTCAAATGAATCGTGAGTAGTGTTTATTTCTTTGTGACCCTATCCTTAGGGTGTTATGGTGCTGATATCTCGGGTTACGTCCCGTGTCTTAATTGAAACTTAATTTGATTATTTAGAACCTTTGTCTTAAGCCTTGCACGGTGGGTAGTTTTGGGTGGCAGTGGATAGAGTACCACCACCCTGATTTGGTTTTTGGGTGGCAGTGGATAAAGGACCACGACCCTGTTTTGGGCTGCGGGCGTTGGTGGAAGATACCACCGTCGTAGTGCCTTCTTTTGGGGGACGCTTTTCCCTCAAGCTGATCAGTCTCAAGTTTTTAAACATATATGCTTATATATGTGTATTATGATATTATATGTATGACCGTCACCTCTGATCCGCAATGGCGGACACGTGGTGGGCTTTGATTGTGTTGACTATTACCTTCTGGTGCAGGCTTTTCTTCTTACCGAATGCACTCGTTTGAGATGGCTCGGGTTGTTGTAAGATTATAGATGTTTTCCTGCTTAGTTTTCCTTTCTGCACTCTCTTATTTCTCTTACTGCTAATCTTGGTTTTCTTGCACCCTCTTGGGCTGAGGCATTCTTTTCTTATGAATGTCTCAGGTTCAGGTTTTTAGCTGCCGCAGGAGTTAGAGCGGCGTCGTTCAGTGTTCCTGTCGAGGCCCTTCCCCTCTTAGGTAAAGGGGCAGTTGCTTAGTTGTTGTCTCTCCTTTAGCTGTTTTTCCTTCTTCCTTGCGGGTTCGTGTCAACTGTTGGCGCCCGTATGGCTTTTTGTTTAGATTACTTATGTTTGCTTTGCTGTTACTTTGAGTACTTTACCTATTTGCTCTCTGGGAAGCCTTTTCGCTAAGATGTAGTAGTTACTTTATTGATTATAGAAATGTCATTCTTGCATATCATGCTTTTAAATAAAGATCGCATACTTTGAAATTCGTAGAAAAAATCCTTTCTTACTATACTAAACCTAGATAAGTGCATATCATTTCTGGAAATGTTTATTTTCTTGCTCATGTAGGCTAAAAGAAACAAACCTATTTTCCGCTGCGTATGTATAGTTTTCTACTTGTGGACTAGATGATCCACCAGACCGAGGGACGTGGTCTTAAGCTAAAATGAAAATTTCTCTTTTAATCCAATCACATATATGTCTTTTATAAAATTATCGTAAAGAATGTTTGCCTGAGCGTCTGTAGTCGTCTCCTACAGGCGTGGCATCACGACGCGTATTTTTCCCTTGCTCTGATATTACGTATTATATTTTTGGGAAATTGCGGGTTGTGACACCAACCTCAACCAAATTTGGTACTTGGACAGTGGGTGCTCAAGGCACATGACAGGAAGGAGGTTGACATCATGGTGCAACAATAAACAGACCAGTGTGGTCATATCCTCTGCTGGGTCTGAATACATTGCTGCAAGAAGATGTTGTGCACAACCATTGTGAATTCAACATCAATTAGAGGATTACAACCTCAAGGTTCTCATAGACAGATTTCTCCACATATGGATGCCCTAAGTGAGGGGGAGCAAAGCTCACTCTATGGAGAAGAAGTTGGGTGTGCTAGTGAGGGGGAGAACATCCCAGATGATGGAAGAGAAAAAGCTCAGAGTGAAGAAGAGGTCATCAGGGTAACTGACAACATTGAAGTTCTACCCTCTTCTGAAGAGATGCCAAGACAAGAACCTGCAGTGGAGAAGGAAAACAATGAGGTTGAAGAGGTGGTGGAGAAAGAGGTTGCCCACGAAAGGCCAGCAGCTGTGCTGGACTCATCTGACATGCTAAACTCAATACAATCCATCATTGAGGGTCAGATGTTGTCCATGAAAGAGCATGTTGCAGAAAAGGTTCAAGGTGCCACTACTCAAATAAGGGATGATTTAAATGCTACAAGAGCAGCATTGACTCAGGAGATCCAAGCCAGTGAGCAAAGAATGGATTCAAGGGTGGCTGCAGTAAGGACTGAGCTGAATACCCAGATTCATGATGTCACAACAACATCTGGTCATATCCTCCAACAAATGACCAGATGGATGTCAAGTCAGCATTCCTAAATGGAAATCTGAAAGAGGAAGTGTATGTAGAGCAGCCATCAGGTTTTGTCCATCCTACTCTTACTTCTCATGTTTATATACTTAGGAAAGCTCTATATGGTCTTAAGCAAGCCCCCAGGGCTTGGTATGAGACATTGTCCAGCTTTCTCCTCAAGAACAAGTTCTTGATAGGAAAAATAGATAGCACATTGTTTCTTAGGGAAACAAGGGGCAAGTGTCTTCTAGTCCAAATCAATGTTTATTACATAATATTTGGGTCTACTGATGACAACCTCTGCAAGAGATTTTCCAATCTAATGCAGGGGGAGTTTGAGATGAGCAGTATGGGTGAACTTAAATATTTCCTTGTGCTCCAAGTGAAACAGTTTGATGATGGAATTTTCATTTCCAGACAAAGTACCCCAAGGAGCTCATCAAGAAATTTGGGATGGAGTCAGCCTCCACCATGAGAACACCCATGGGATCTAATGTATCATTAGACAAGGATGAAAAGGGGATGGCCTTTAATGAATCCATGTACAGGTGTATCATTGGATCCTTGTTGTACCTGACTGCTAGTAGGCTAGACATTATGTATTCTACATGTGTTTGTGCTAGGTATCAGGCTTATCCTAAGGAATCTCACTACACCTCTGTCAAGAGGATCTTGAGATACCTCAAGGGTAGCCTAAATCTTAGCCTTTGGTACCCTAGGAACACTGACTTTGAACTGATAGGCTATTCAGATGCAGATTTTGCAGGGTGCAAAGAAGACAGGAAAAACACAAGTGGCACTTGTCAATTCCTAGGGAGGAGGCTGATCTCTTGGAGAAGCAAAAAGAAAACCAATGTGGCCATATCCACAGCTGAGTCAGAGTACATTACTGCAGGCAACTATTGTGCTCAACTTCTGTGGATCCAACATCAATTGGAGGATTACAACATCAAGGTTAGTCAATCTCCCCTACTGTGTGACTCATCTAGTGCTATTTCTATTGCCAAAAATCCTGTCTCCCATAGCAGGACCAAGCACATAGAAATTAGGTACCATTTTATTAGAGAGCATGTAGAGTGTGAAGATATCAAACTTGAATATGTCCCCACTGACAATCAAGTAGTTGATATCTTCACCAAGCCACTGGATGAGGCCAAGTTCAATTCTTTCAAAATTGACTTAGGAATGTTGAATTTAGAATAAATTCACTTATGAATCAATATCCACTGTTAAAATGCTTATGTTCTCATCTATACAATTCTCACAATATGTACTGTTATGATACATTGAAATTTGAATTGATCAACTTTGCAGTAGGCATTGTGCACATGATAGGGTAGATAATCTCCCTAAAAATATTAAATACTTTATAGTCAGGGTGAGACCCATCTCAGCTGATCAGCTGAGACAGACAAGCTGTCTCAGTAGATAAGTATTCAAAACAAACTAAAGCAGACTAAGGGCTCAGCTGGAAAAAATCTGGGTTCGACGAACTCTTTCCTGAGTTCGACAAACTCTTTCCTGAGTTCGACGAATGTCGACCTTGAGTTCGACAAACTCAGCATTATGACATAAGTTTAATTTACACTTACAAAAATAAGAACAATACTAATGCTCCAAGTGAGGGGGAGCTAGAAAGGGTTGTTCAAAATGAACAAGAATAGCTAATAAAGCAAATAGTACTCACATTGAGGGGAGCAAGTTCCTGCTCAGGTTGAGGGGTAGATGGCCAATGCTGCATCTCAATCCCTAGAGGGAAAAATAGTTGAAGAAAACAGAAAGGGGGAGATGGCTAATGCTAAGACCAGCTCAGAGTTAGCTTTGAGTGGATTGCCCTCTGAGTTAGTCAGAGCTTAATACAGAATGCTGTCATGAGTTTTGATAGAATCCTTAAACAATAATATTTTTTAGAAGCAATGTTATCATGAATGCTATATAGATCATTTTCATGATAGGTTTTTGTTGGCTATGTACCTTAGCATTGGGAATGTTCTGCCTTCTTCAAATAAGGGGAGATTGTTGGGAATATTGCCCTCAATGTTTCTTTGATTTGAAGAGGCACCACTCACAATGCTAAGTACATATTGTATTTGATACAATCTATTTTTGTCTCAAGTATTATACAGGGAGATGATATTCTATACACTGGAATAGATTCAAAGGCGTGCTGTTTAAACACCTGAGAAGGTCTCACTATCTCAGCTGAACCGCTGAGACAAGACCAGGAACCGCTGAGACGAAGGGTCAAATCTGTTGAGATGAGCTCACTGTTTCAGCGGATCCGCTGAGACGGGAAAGGAGCTGCAGATAGATGAAATTTGGCGTGTTCATCCAACGCAGAACTTAGTTCGTCGAACGCAGAACTCAGTTTGTCGAACGCAGAGACGGGACAGAAGCAAGCGCTGAGACTTGGCGTGTTCATCGAACGCAGAACTCAGATCGTCGAACGCACAACTCAGATCGTCGAACGCAGAACTCAGTTCGTCGAACACAGAGACGGAACAGATGCAAGCGCTGATACTTGGCGTGTTCGTCGAACGCAGAACTCAGTTCGTCGAATGCAGAACTCAGCTCGTCGAATGCAGAGACAGATCAGAAGCAAGCGCTGAGACTTGGCATGATCGTCGAACAAAGAAGGAAGTTCGTTGAACGCAGAGTATGGCGAGTTCGTCGAACACAGAGTATGGTGAGTTCGTCGAACGCAGAGTTTGGCAAATTTGTCGAACACGGTATGGCGAGTTCATCGAATGCAGATTGCGTGTTCTGCTTTTGGCGCAAGCTGTAGAAAGGCATTGTGGGGTCCACCAGTCTCTCCCATACTAGTCAGAAGGACGGCTGAGAGCCGTTGAAGGTCAGGGATGTATAAAAGGGATAAATTAGGGTTGAGAAACTACTTCTGCTATCAATCTTTCTCTCGAGCAAACAAAGAAGCGAAAGCATACTGTTCCATTGACGGCAGCCAAGAACTGTGCTAACATAAGGCTGCAAGGAAGAGATAGCTCATCTTGATTCATTTCAAGATAGAGCAGTAGATCCAGTTCTTCATCTGAAGGGCTAATCAAGAAGAACAAGTTGGAGCTAAACATCGGCTCCCTGGTTCAAGTCTGCAACAACAGTTGAGAAGAAGAAGAAGAACCAGGCTTGACCTTGCTTCCTACTACTTCTAAAGATCATTATTTCTTTTTTAGGAACCTTTGGGTTCTGAGTTTGTAGGGCTTCACTACCTAAGTTGTAGAGCTGAGAGATCATCTTGAGGTAGGATCTGTGTGATTTGAGGTAGGGTTGTTTAGCCAGAGTTGTAGGGCATTATTGCCTGAGTTGTAGGAGGAGGATTCCTCTGAGGTAGGACCAGGAAGGGGTCTGAGTTGTAGGAGGAGGATTCCTCTAAAGTAGGCTTATTTAGGCCTGAGATTTTAGGACCTGCTGTGGTCTGAGTTGTAGGATCAGTGGCTGATCTGAGGTAGGGCTGCTGTGCCTGAGGTAGGGTTTGGGGAAAACCTGAGAGATCCTGAGGGATCTTTATTGTAAGCTCTTGGAGCCAAGTTCGGAGGAGTTGGCCCTGTCTAACACACTGTTAGAAGGGTGAAGGGGGAAAGTGGACTACCCATAGACATCCTGTCTTGAGGAACCAATATAAAGACTTGTGTGTTGTCTGGGTGTTCTTGATTACTTGCTTAGAATAACTTTAACAATCTAAATCAAACAAGTAAAAATCAAAAGACCTATTCACCCCCCCTCCCCCCCCCCCCCCCCCCTCTAGGTGATTTAGACTACAACCTTTATAAATTTGCAGCAGGGGTACCAGAAAAGGGACTGGGGAGAGTTTCCATCCCTTGCTTATGACTTGAGAGGTCTCCATTTTTGAGACAGCAGAGACCTCTTCCGCCGGCCTGGTCGATCTCCCCTTGCCTAGGCGATCTCCCTCAGCGACCTCAGTGAATCAATCAGCTCCCATCTCCCCCGGTGATCTCTTTTCTGGTCGCAGCCATCTCCTTTGTCCCTCTCTTACTCCTTCACTCGTGACTCAAAGTAACTGACCACCCAACAGTCACCCCCTCCTTCTCCATCTTGAGCAAGTTTGGACCTGGTTCATTTTTGGTTCGAACATCAGTATAGCAACATCGACTGATATGCATTGTTCCAGATCGAAGAAAGGAGTGAAGAGAAGTCTACACTCAGGAAGATAAGATCTATAGTATTCTCTTCAAGTCCAAAATCCAGTTTTCATCAGGCTAAAGAATAACTTGTCATTTACTCTATGTAGTGCTTTTACAAGCTTGAGGTACAGGATCTGATATAGATCTATGTTTGTAGGTTTTGAGGGCCTGAGGTGTAGGATCTGATACAAATCTAAGTTTGTAGGGCTTGATGGCCTGAGTTTGCAGGGCTTGAGGGCCTGAGTTTATAGGGCTTGAGGGCCTGAGTTTGTAGGGCTAGAGGGCCTGAGCTATAGGGCTAGAGGGCTTGAGTTTTGGTGGAAGTTGCCAACTCTAGCACACTGCTAGATTGGCGCATATGGGCAGTGGAGTACTCTAGACACTTTGTCTAGGGGAACCACTATAAATCTCTGAGTATTTTGTGTGATGTGTTTTTTTATTTTCTATATCCTTAAACTAGAACCTTCATAGAAAGAAAGAGGCTCAAAAGATTTAAAATAACTATTCACCCCCCCCCCCCCCCCCACAACCCCTCTAGGTTATTAGACAATATCCTAAAACTAACAAGTGGTATCAGAGGTAGGTTGTTCAAAGAAAGCTTAACAGCTAGAACAGATCTGCCATTGGTTGTGTCAAATCATCAGCTCAAAAAGTTAAAGATCCATGATGAAAGTGAGAAGATCTAATATCAAAAAGTGCAGATCTCTAAGTGAAAGCAGCTGTAGCTCCTCTTACTCTGAAGAAGAAAGATTTATGGGGCCTAGTGGAAAAGGGATCAGAGCACCCCTTACTCTCTCAGATAGTGAATCTGAGGATGAAGAATGCTCTGTGGCTAGAAGAAGGATAAGAGCATCACTCACTCTCTTAGACTATGACTCTGAGTATGTGGAGTTCTATGGGCAGGTTATTTTATCAAATGAAGTAAATCTGGATGACTCTCATCCAGCTCAGGTATGCACTGCTCACACATTCCCATTACCTGCTTCATTTGAAAAGACCAAGAGTGCATCAGATGATTGCTCATCATCTGAAGATGATGCAGAAGACTGCTCATCATGCAACAATGAGGACCATACTGATCTACTGGAACAATATGGTGTCCTCTTGGCAGCTCTTAAAAAGAGCATGAAATTTGTCAAATCTCAAGCTGGAGAAATAAGAATCCTTAAGCCATTTAGATCTCAAATTAATTAGAAGACCAATGAGGTGACTAGATTGTCCAATGAGATTATCATACTTCATAAGAGGTCTGAAGCTCAGGGTAGGACAATCAAGTCTCTAGAGAACAAGCTTATTGTAGAAAGAAAGCTTGTGGCTAGCTTCTCTAGGCCCAAAACTGGTCTCCCTATTATAGACTGCTTCTCCACTCAATACATAAGAGGACTAGGATATAATAAGGACTTGGAGGGACTTCCCAATCTAGAACTGTCTTTTAAAACGTTGTCTCTCCACAAGCACCATCAGCCAAATAGAAGGAAAAAAGCTTTACCTCAGAAACCTATTCCTAAGGTAAGATCATTGACTGTGCAACCAACTACAAAATCAAGGCACAATCACAAGATCAGTAGAAATGCTTGCTGTTAAGCAGCCTGCTATTCTAGTCACCTACTCTCCACTCAAAAAGTGACCTGGTAAAAGAGGTACAACAGATTTGGGTGCTGATGTCGTGGCAAGGTTGGGCACTTTGCTATAGATTGTTGGTTCAACCCAACAGTGCCTAGAGCAAGGTATGAGATGCCAATCAGTGGTTTGGTTGAAAGAGTTCCAGTATTTAGAGCTAACCAGAACATAACACCCAAATTCATTTGGGTTCTTAAGGAATATTAACTCATTATCATGCAGGTCTGTCCAAATAGCCAACCAAAAATAAAGGTGGTTATTAGACACTTAATGATCCAGTCATAATTCTAGATTAAGAAGAAATTCTTCAAAAACTTATACATCATGCTTAACAAACATATTGGATCTCACAATCATAGCCGTTGATTCTAAATAAACAAATTTAGTCCATCAACCCAGGTACGTTCTCCTTTACAGTCAAAAGTAAAACATATATAATTAGGTCAAATGTTTAGAAATAGAGTATGACACATATTTGTTCTAAGCTATCACGATGAGTTCTCGAACACTCTCGACGCTGAACCTCAGTAAAGTCGACAACTCAAGGAAATAACACCTATTAAGGATGACAACACCTGCAATATCAGATGTTAGTAGGTGTGCGGTGGATTCATCAACGCAAATGAGGAGATAAAGTCAGCAATCGAGTAAATCGAAGCTGCAGGACTGGAATACGTACTCTCAGAGCCAACTGCAATCATGCATAGAGAACTTTTGGAGTTCTATGCCGAGTCCAAGATGAGAACCTCTAAAAATTCCATCAAGTCTAGAGTTGGAAATACCCCCACTGAGGGTGACTGTAAAAGGAATTTCCAAGGTTCTCCATCTTCCGAGATTCTCAGAAAAGGAGATAGAGGAAGAAATCTCAGAGGAAGATCGATTGACTGCAAGGAAGTGGTGCAATCATACATGACAGCAACATGTTATCCTGATAAAGGCTGACCTAAATACAAGAGGAAAATTGTTGGCAGATATTGTTGGCAAAGCATTAATTTGCAAACTAGGATCTCATGATAGAATATCCAAGGATAGTTTTGACATCATGACAAGAATAATTCTATGCAAGAAAACTGACTGGGCTCAGTTTCTCCTCAAAAGGATCCAAGGAAGTCTCCAAGCACCTAATCTTGGGAGAATCATCTCTCTGTATCTCATCAATTCTCTTCAGCTAAATGAAAAGATGGGATCACCCATTCATCACATGAAGAGTATTGACCTGAAAATTATGGAGAGATGGGAGAAAGTTATCCATAAAAGTGCAAAGAAAGGGAAAAAGGCCACTAAAAATGAGGACAACCATTCAGCAGAATGGAACAGCACTTCAAATCCAAAACCATATGCAAAGACTTTGGTTGATGGTCTGATAACAATTGAAAACCTGACTGCCAGAAAGAATAGTGCAACAGTTGAGGGGGAGACTCATGGTGAGCTCTCAGCCCAAGAGACTATATTACCTATCAGGAATATGGTTATAGTTGATGGGGAGTCTCAAAATGAACTCTCTGCTCAAGAGGTTGAGTAAACAGCTCAGAATGAGGGTGTTATGCAAGAATTTTGAAGAAGTTATAGGATTTTAACTGAAGACACTATCCTTTTAAGGGGAATTCTTGAACTAGAAAATCTGTGTACTGATATGGGTGAAGACCTGGAAGGAAAAGCAAATGATAGGAAGCAAGATCCTACAAGAACTTCTACACCACCACATCATGAGTAAGCTCCAAGCTCCTTAATTGAACAAATAAAGAACTTGCTAACTAAGGAAAGGAAAAGCTATCAGGACTATGAGAATAGGGTAGTCAGAGAAATCAAAGATGACAAGTCAGCTTAGATGAATGATATAAGGGCTGACAATGATCACATCAATGCTTAGATCACCAGCTGGTTCACAAGGCCAGGAACATTTGTTGATAGAAATATGAATGCTCTGCAATCCCTTGGTGAAAGAGTGGACACCTCACTGCAACAAAGTCAGCAGGCAAGTGTAAATCTAGAAAGAGGGATTAGATGGATAACCACAAAAATTGCTGAAAGTCAAAATTTGATTATAGCTAGATGCACTGTAACATCCTCCAAACTTCTAGGCCCCTAGGTGTGTTTTTGTCATGACTAGGTCATGCAAAGCCCTAGGGTGACTCAAAAGTGACTTAAGGACTTAGGAAATAGCTAAAATCACATTGGTATACAATTAGCAAAACTATGACAAGTGCTAGGGTTTGAGATTTGAGCCCCAGGATGGACTTCTAACCCCCCAATGACAACCTTGGTCACTTAAGGGGATCCCTTGGGTCACATAGGACACATTGGGGTCAACCACAAAGGTCAAGTTGACCAAAGTCAACCCAAACCCTAGTTTGGTCAAACTAGCTCACCTATGGTCAATTTGACCTCAAATGTCAAAGGATTCACTACCACCGAGTTGGGTCTCCCCCTCACTCAAATTGGTCTAGGGTTGGGCTAACTCACCTTGTGTCATTTGACCTAAAATGGGTTAAATGGGTCCAAACCCTAAACCCTTTGAGTTATCATCAAATTGATTGGTCAAATAGGTCCTACTTCAGTATAATTATATGGTGGCCCACTCAATTTCAGAGATTGGTGACTAGGACAGAGAAATTGGAGGTTTTCCCCCAATTTGAAGAGAGAGAAAGAGAGCATTCTTGGCGATTGAAGGCAATTTACCCCTCAATCCTCCCCCGATTGATGGGCATTCACCTCCTCCTTCAGTTAAAGTGAGATTTCTGATGTTTTCATGCCTAGTGGAGTTCAATTTCATTAGAATAGGGCTTGGCAGAAATCTCCCATCAATGGCCATTAATGGCCACCAAGTGCTCTTGCCTCCAATTCGAGCCTTAATCTCCTGATCTGGTTCAAGAGAAGTGAAACACCCCTTTTCCAGAAAGAATTATGCATTGGAGGCTCAGATAGGCATGGCTCCAAAAGCTCCCCGAGCTCCCATGGTGAATCCAAAGTTGACAAGGCAATCTGCCCTAATTCAGGTTCGATCCTCTTCTCCTCCCTCCTTGCATAGATCTCATTCGGTTGGGGGCTCGATCCCAGCCAAAACGAGCTTGGATCGAGCCACCCGAGTGCTCATTTTTGAGCCCTCTTTCCCTTGCTATAAACACACCTCCTGGCCACCTCTAGCCGGCCAACTACCACAAATTGCCGGCAACCACCTCGACGAAGGTGGTGGAGGCATTAGCCGGCTGGGGAGGTGGATAGGTGGCCGGGTATTGGTGCTCAAAGGTGCTCCAGGACAAAGCACCCTGGACCGTCCAATGATTGGGGACGATAACCAGGAGCCGTCGGATCCCCTGGATCTGATATTCGCAGACCCGAATATTTAAACAGTTTAATAATCATTGAGGTTTATTTATTTTTTAGTCACTATTTGAACATTGATTGGTTTTAAATATTAAAAATACTTGGAGCATGTATTGGTGGAAGTGTTCAACATAGAAATTGTAGGCCATGATGTCTACTTTATTCTATAATTAGTTTCACCCCTTTCGGTCCACAGGATACCCCTCAGCACCAATTTTGGTGAAGGGTGTCCCACAGTGACCAGAAATTAGTATGGGTGGCCTCATTGATTCCCTTAGTCAAATTACCTGAAATTTGGGCCATAGCTTAGTCTAGACATGAGCTAGATCATATCCAGAAATCAAAATTTTTGGGGATCTGTTTTGTACAGCTTTTGTAATAATTCAATAATCCATATATGATTTAATTTTAGTGTTTAATGAACCCAAATTGACCCAAACCTTCGGTAGATGTTTAATGGGGACATTATAAGACCTTGATAAAATTGTCAGCCCATTTGGGTTTAATTTGATTAGGTAATTTGGTGGTCAAAATGGGCTCCTACGAAAGTCAACCCTAGGTCATGTAAATGTGCACATAGTGAATTCAAGTGGCCAAACCTCATCCAAATGTAATGGAATATTGGCCACCACTTTAAATTCACATAAGACACCACCACAAGTGGTTTTGATGGAATTGGGTTGGACAAACTCAAGGATCCTAGTGCAAACACTAGGGGTCAACTTTTAGGGTTTGTGAAGTATGTAGGCTCATCTTTTGAAGGATGACTATAAAACTTTGGGAATGGTTTCATAAGGTGAATACACACCTTGGGTAACATAATTGGGGTAATTGGAGTTCACTTCACCCACTGAAGAACTAATATTAATAATATGAACCTTCACTTTAGGTTCCAATTCCTTTGAATAGTGTGAATCTTTGGCGGTGAGATATCTATGATATTATTAACCTCTGGTAATTTTTGTAGATTTAATGGAGTTATAGTTTTGGTAGTTCCTTTAGAAAGCATCAAAGGTCAGTTATCATGAAACAAATTATTTACCTGGTCAAATCACATTAGATGAGTATGAAACTTGGTCAGATAATTTTTAGGGTCAATATTGACCACTGGTAATTTTATTGTAATCATTAAAAATATATTTTTGATAGCTCTAGTGTAATATGTATAAATCCAGTCACCATGAAATAAATTATTTAGCTGATTAAATGATGTTAGAAAATTAGGGAAATTGGTCAGTAATCTTATAGACTCATTATCTTGCTCTTGTAATTTTGTTACATTTATTGGAAAAATACATATGGTATATCCTTCACCATGTACCAATATTCAGTTGTTAGTAAACAATTTATAAAGTGATCAATTCTTCTGGGAGAAATGTGAAAAATTGGTCAGAGAGACTCTAGGGTTACTATAGAGCCCTGGAAAATTTTACATGATTTATGGATGATAATTTACTGTACCTTACAAATAGAGTTGATAAATTACCATTTGTGATTTAATTAAATTATGTGGGCTTATAATCTCCAAAAATAACCATCTCCGATAGAGGATATTTTAGGTCAATTAGAACACCTATGAATTTATTCATAACATTTTAGAAAGAGGAAGCTGATGTTCCTTCACAAAATTGGATAATGGCCTAATTAATCATATAAGGATTTTCATGGGTTTAAATAGGGAGAAAAATGTAGTTTACTGATTTTCCATCATTATTGTTCATAACCAATCTTTGTAAATATATTTTGTTATGTGGATACCTTGGGTGTTATGGATCCTTTATGTGAGTCAATCTTTCCCCTTAGGGTGGAAGTGGTCTGCGGATAGCCAAAAAGGAGGCTAGTGATTTTGGGATTCTTAATGAGTTCATGAGAAGGGAATCTTCAGTGGAGTGATAAGTAAGTCAGTTCTATGATGGAAGGGGAAAAAGTCCCTCAAGACCTCCCCTAGTTATGGGTGTGAGCGGTATACTATTAAGTAGAGTGTTGGTGTTCAAGAGACCATTAATACTACTAGTGAACCATAATCCACTATAAGACTCTAGAGCAACATAAGAGAGTGGTATTGGGTTGTCACCAATAAAACTAAGTGTTTTGTGAAAGGGAGGCTTGTGGTTTCATCCCATCGTACCTCCTAGTACCACTGCGAGCCCCTCAAAGGGTAAACCTCGGGAAGTCCAAGAATAACCCCTAAACTGATAGGGCATGTAACAAAAATATTAATCTAATAACAAGAGATCAAGTACACATATACACACCCCATATAATGGGAAGATAGTTTGGCTGGTCCAGTCCTGCGAGCAGTGGGCTCGGTGTGAGTTTAGTGAAGAAATATGATGCAAACTATGGCTTGGTGTTCGTTGAAATGGACTGGATAGTCCTTTGATCCGATGGCTCAGGAATTCAATTGTATCATATGTGCTTGGGCATATAAGTGGTGGGTCATCGGTATTTGGCAGTCGTTCACACCAACATCAGTACGTTGGCCTCAGCAACTGTGAGTATTCATTTAGCCAAGAAAAGACTGGTGGATTTGCAAACATTGGTACAAGATACTCCATAGCACCTGGTTTGGTATACCGAGTAGTATGTAAGGTCTAGGTTATGTAGTGTGAATATCGGCATAGGAGTGGGGTGGCCCAACCCACTGCCTCTGTTTTCCACTACGAGAGGTACCTGAGAGTTTATCTAACTCCAAATCGGGGAACTAAAGGTCTATGCGCGTAGAGTGGTTTGGGTGAGTTGCACTTGTGTGAAACATATCATTAACCTTGCATTACATTTCATGTCATTCATAACATTGCATTAAACCTTTACCCCCATCGGGATCTTTTAAACGATGGGCCTTGCAAAATGGCCCGTTAAATTTTGAGCTTGTATGGGCATTCTTATAATTTATGGCTACCTTTCTCTGTGATGGCTGCTTTACTTTTTTTTGTACTGCTTCTTTGTTGCTCTTTTACTACACTTATTTACTACTCAATACCCTTCAGTTCTTATATAGTAGAATTGCTAGTATAGCTTTACATTACGTATATAATCTATGTAAGTGAGAGCCACCTCCATCTGCTTGTACTTCTGCTTTGATGTCCTCTTCATTCCTCCCGCTCGGTGCCTAGGAGTCATCGGGGGACGGATGCGGGATTGGCATAGTCTTTTGACTAACGGTCGGTTATGACCAAACACCATACGGGATCCAAATTGGAGATAGGGAGTTGCGACGAGAGATACTGTGCAACCAGGGTACAATGCAGGAGAAGGTGAGCCACCCTAGCTTGGGAGCAGCAGCGTCGACCATGGGATCAGTGAGTGTTTTGTATTTATTACTTCTATGAGCGATCTGTAGTGGGGACTATGTGTACTGGGCAGGAGCCCTTTTATTTTCATTATTTTTCTATCGTGTACTATTATGTGATATTTTATATATATCACCTTGTGATGTGGACTTAATCTTATATTATTCTACTTAATTTCTCTATGATGTATGGTTGTCCTGGATGTGAATTTGCAGGCAAAATCATCGTCTTGTAGTGGCGACCTTCCCGAGAGTTGGTGTTACCGCAAAACGGCGGTTCTGGGCATAAGACCAAGTGGAAATGCAAAAAAAGGGGTCTTACAACTGGTATCAGAGCAAACATCTCAGGTCACCAAGAAACAGCAAGTCCACAACCCTCAGGTCACCCCGCGTAAGCTTAGTTTGCGGACAAACTAGCAGCGGAAGCAATGGTGTGCCCATAGGAAAAATCACATGCAACAGTCCACCGTTATCAAGATTTCGTCCATCCCCTTACAAGTTAACTTTTTCTTATGAAGCCTTTGACGATCCCTGCCCCTCATGAGGGAACACCTCAGGCTCCGCCTGTCATTCCACCCATGCCAGTTTCTACTCCGTTTCAGCAATCGGAGATGGGATATGTTCTGACGGCAATCTTGGAGGCTTTCAGAACACAGCAGGCCCCGACTCTGCAGCCAAATCCTGGGTCAAATTGGTTGAGTGCCTTTTGAGGCCTCTCCCCTTCATCATATATTGGGACGGAGTCAACAGTGCGGATGGAGGAATGGCTAGATATCATTTATGAGATACTGACAGTGATATGATGCCCGACGGACATGGTTGTGTCCTTAGCTGTGTCATGCTTAGATTCCCATGCCAAGAAGTAGTGGAAGTCCCACATTGACACCACATAGGCAGGATACGAGTGTGCGTACATCACATGGGATGAGTTTAAGACAGCACATTTGGAGCATTTTATGACTCAGACTGCGAGGGACGAGCTAGAGGAGAGATTCCTGCAGCTGAGGCAAGGCAGCACGACAGTTTTGGAGTATTATCGGGAGTTCTCCCACTTATCTCACTTTGCTGATTCATATCAGCTGGATGTTGCGGGCTATGCGAAGGGTTTCTACAAGGGCCTCCGGGATGATCTGAGGCATGCCCTCCATTTTGTTGTTGATGACATCCAGTGATGGATTTTATAGATGGCCAACAAGTTGGAGGCGGACCAGCTCTTGGTTCGAGGCAGAGGGAAAAGACATGCAGATGACTTGGTTATCGGTGGCAAAAGTCAACAACAGAGGGTTCGGTTCATTGGATAGAGGAGAGGCGGGGATTGACCTAGTACAAAAGATAGATGGGAGCAGAGGGCTCCAGAAGTATTGACCCCTCAGCCTTTACAGATACAGGAAATGCCAAGGCAGGTGGATGGAGCACCTCCCCCACCGGTGTGCTACTACTGCCATCGGCCTGGACACATTCAGGCTAATTGCCCTAGTAGAGCTCCACAACCACCATCATCACGGGCTGCCCCACCAGCTTTGCACTTCAGGGGCTGAGGATATGGTCAAGGCCGAGGATTCCATGGAGGAGATCGTCGACCAGCCAGGGAACAAGTCTATGCATTAGATCTTGCCCAACCCCTAAGCCCGAAAAGAGTCACTGCAGGTATGTTTAGTGTTCTAAGTTCTTTTTAAATTCTTAGAATATAGAACTGAATATAGAACTGAATATAAAATTGCTAGAAAAAGAAAACCTAGTCACCTAAAACCATACAACAAATTTAAGAATAGTAAATGTTTGCGGCAAGCCTGCCCATTCCCTGTTCAACACGGAAGCATCTCACAACTTCGTCTCGGAGGACTTCGTCAAGGACTTGGAAAGGTGCGACACTACACGGGAGCTATCAGTAGGGTGCGTCTCCCTAACGTGTTCGTGATTGAATTAAATGCAAAGTGTAATATCTAGTTGCCAACCAAAATCACCTAGAGGGGGGTGAATAGGTGATAGCTGCGTCTTTTGCGGAATTGAAAATCTTGAAAATAAAGAATGCACAGAATGCAAATCTCAATCACAGACGACGCAAGAGATTTATAGTGGTTCCCCATTCTTGGGTACTCCACTTGCCGACCTCGCCAATCTAGCACCACAGCTAGACTTAACTACTTCACTAAAACTCGGATCAAGAACGATCCTACAATCCTCAGAGTCAAAACTCTTACAACTCGGAGATCAATCTCCTACAAACTCAGAGAGAACCCTCTCTTACAACTCGGAGAATACCTCTCCTACAACTCGGAGAACAATCTCTCCTACAATCAAATGTAAATTTAGATTGAAACAATACTTAACGAATCACGATCAGATCTGAATAATTTGATGATGATCTTCTTCCTTCTTGAGATAGAAATGGCTTCGACTTGATGTTGAAGAAGAAGAATCAAATCGGCACAAATCAGATCTTCTAAGGTCTTGATCGATCCAATGAAAACTTGACGAGTGAGGCGATGATCGATCGACCTTTTTCTTCCACTTGGAGACGAAATCAGATAACTCACGATCGAACTCCAACGATGGCGATGCACGACAATTGACAGCGATCTTGGATCAGATTAGGTTAAGAGAGAAAAGTACGAACTCTGATCTTCTAATTCGAATCATTATTTCTTTCTTAAGGAGCAATCATTATATAGATGAAGACATAACGATTAAACCTTAACGCGAGGAAAGACGTCACGTCAATTTGACGAAAAAGACTTATCGTCAAAATGGAAAAACAAAGTTTACGAGAAAAGATAGAACCAGACTTCTCGAGAGATCCAAGGCTTCTCGAGAGAAACCGGCTAGTTCTCGAAAAACAGCTTTAGAAGAGAATATTAAAGAATTATGACAGGGCCTCTCGAGAGATACAAGACTTCTTGAGAGCATAAGAAACTTCTCGAAAGCAAAAGTACTTCTCGAGAGAGGAAGGACTTCTCGAAAGCTGAGTTGAGACAGACTTCTCGAAAACAAACGAAAAAGAAGTTTTCTCGAAAACTAAGAGGACTTTTCGAGATAACAATGATTTCTCGAGAGATGAAAATAACTACTCGAAAAATTCAACTTTTTTGAGAAAGACCTCTGAGACAACTCTTCTCGAAAAATAACAAGGACTTCTCGAGAGTATAGAAGGACTTCTCGAAAAGTACCTTTACATCTCGAAAAATTTACTTAGGAAAAATTTCTTCCTTTTTCTCTAGACCAATGCTGCACTCCAAGCTTTGAATCTTTAATGTCTTGATCATAAAGTGTATCCCAATTGAGAGATCACACATGAGTCAACCCCATACCCCACACAATGAAGAATTACATTGCATGAGACTGTGCTTATTGACCCATTGTGACCTGACATTGGTCTACACTTAGCAATGTGAACCTGCAAGAACAATACTAGAAAAATATATCAAATACACAAACAATTCAATCTTGGTTCAAAGTTGACTTTCTACAAATCAAGGTTATTGTGGATATAATACCCAACAATCTCCCCCTATTTGTAGAAGTCAGAACCCTACTTACCAAGATGAATTGTATAAAATATAAAATATAAAAAAAAGAATATACTAGAAAGAACATTAAAAACAATATCTAAATATAAGAACATGATTGTCACATCAAAACCAAAAACTATATTTAGATTTAAGATTGTCTAATGAATTAATGTTCACACAGGCATATAGAAATAAAGTTTTAAAGATCTTTGAAGACTTGGCTTCAGATATTTGCATTTCTCTTTCTCAACATTTCTTGCCTTTCAAAATAAACATATGGCTTTGGATGATACTTGGGAGGAGCTTCTGGAGCTGTTGGATTGTTGTACCCATAATTCTTGAAATGGATTCTTCTCTTGGTTTGGCTTGTCTCATACTTATTCCATTCAGAAGTGCTGTACAGATCAGAAGCTTTCACATTCCCTTCTTCTACAAGCTTGAGAGAGTCAAGAATGATAATCTTTGAAACTGGACTCCAAAGTTCTGGATAAACCTTTGTTTCATCTACCACTGCTTTGCCAGAACCTGCTGAGCTGGAGCCAGGAACAGATCTGCTTGCAGAAGGTCCATCACCATACTTCCTTTTCCTAGAATAATGCATGGAGGAGTGAGTCTCAATTGAAGGATTAGCATCAAACTGTTCTGCTGGCCTTAGAGAAAATTGAGGAATTGAAGGAGCATCAGATTGAACTTGATCAAAATGAGGAGGAGGTTGAGCAGGGTCAATACCCAAATCAGGAAAGATTTCATGGTGGAGCCAAACAGCAGTATTAGAGGTGAAATCTTTTAACTCATTGACATGCTTTTGGACACCTTGGGACAACTGCTCAAACCTATTAATCAAATGTCTATGAAAATCAAAAAGAGTTTGATCCAGTAACCCAGTCATCTTCTCAGTTATACTGTCCTCCCCCTTTCTGACTTCTACAGATAGGGTTTGGAGAATAGAATCCTTAAACTGTCCAACCTCATCAATAACTTTGAAAGTATTTTCCCCAACCTTTGAAGCCATGTTTTCTTGAGTTTTTCTCACTTGAATAACTTCTTCTAGAACTGTGGCTACACCCTCTATGGTGTGATCAATGGCCTTTCCTCCCTGAATAACAACCTCTTTCAGTTGATCTGAACTAGTCTTGAATTCTTTCAACTTCTTAGCCATTTCCTTTTCAATATCAGATAGTCTTGCATGAACTTCTTTGAAGGAGTAATCTATTTTGGCACTCTGTCTTTGAAGCATTAATTCAACTTTACCAAGAATTGTACTTTCATCAAAAAGAGATGGAGGAATAGGGACTGGAAGAACTTCTTCTGGTATATCTTCAATAATAACTGAACTTTGGAGCTTCACAGGAGATATGTTGATTTTCTCAGTTTCTTCATCAACAGGCTTTTCCTGATCATTCTTGTTTGTTTCTAAGCAAGGCTCTTGATCCCCCTCAATATGTACTGGGGGAGGAGATGAATCATGCACTGAAGCATCATCTTTTTCCTGAGTAAAATCATAGTCAGCCCCTGACCCAGCCATGTGGTCACTAGTGCTAAGCACATCATCAGAACCTTTTAGAATTTCACTAACAACATTTTCTATTGTAGAATCAACTCTGTTTTTATCCATAACTGGAGGAGGTGAGAAGTGATCAACTTGTTCTTGAGAAAGAAAAGTGTCTTCCATAGGAGTATCTGACAAAACTTGAGCATCTGGGATGGATGGATTTTTGGAAGGAACTTGATCTGAGAGAACTTGTTCTGATGGATCCTGAGCTGATGGACGAAGAACTGTGTCTGTTGGAAGACTTGGCTCTGCTGAAGAAATGGTGTCTTGTGGAGCTGTAGATGAAGATGGATCTGGAACTGAACTGAGTTGCTGAGCTGGAGGTGGAGCTGGGATTGTTGGTATTTCTGGAGGAGGAGCAGGAGCTTCATACTCTGGTGCTGAGTGACTTGAGGAAATAGGCTCCCCCTGGGGACCTGCACCTGCAGCTGGCTTAGTAATTCTGATATCCCATCTCTGTATTGTTGTGACATTTATCTTCTTCAGATGGTGTATGATTGCACCTTTCGACATGTCAAAGACTTCATGATTAAGTTGATTTAGATATAAAGACCGAATTCTGGCAAAGTTTGGAGACAAAATACTGTCTTTAATCTTACTGAAGAGAAAGTTTGCCCAGTCAAACTTCTTTCCACAAATTACAGTTGTCATCAACCAGAACACATCTGTTGAGACATAGCCCAAACTTCCTGTATTACATAACAAAACTTTCCAAATAGTGTCCACTAAAAGTTTGCCTACATCATTCATCTGATGTCTTCTTACATTTTTAACTGTCTTGTCTAAGCCACAAAAGCTCAAGGCTCTATTCCAATCATCATCAACCAATGTGTCCTCAGAAGATACCACTGGCAATCTTAGAAATTTAGATAGAGATTTAGAACTGACCTTGATCTTGAAATTTCCGATTTCAGTTTTCATCCTCTTCCTTTCCTTGTGAACTTTGATGTTTATAAAGAACTCTTCTACCTCTTTAAGCAGAACTCGGCATGGATGTTCAAGAACAAATGACAACCCAGCGGCGTCTAGAAGGTAGAATAGATTTTGAAATTCATCTGATAGAGAGATAAGACCTTCCCGCTCCAATTCACTACCAACTCCGATCTTAGGCTTCGACTGAGGAGCCATAGAGCAAGAGAGATTGAGAGATTGAGAGATTGCGAGAGAGAAAGAGAGAGAATCGTAAACCTGAATAATCGGCTTCGCGAGAAAAGAAGACGAACGGTCGGCGTTTTTCGAAAGGGAAAAGAAATGACCTCGCGTGATCTTTAATTCATTTCGATAGTCTATTTATAGTTTGGTTCGATGTGACAATTAATTTGATTTTAATTAATATTAAGAAAATGAAATACACGCGTACCTGGCTTTTCATCTTCTCGAAAATTTGAAATAGAAGTCTCGAAAAGTATAAGACATTTCTCGAGAGGTAGTTAAAGTTCTCGAGAAGTCCCAGAATTCTGCCGATCTTCTTCCGAAAGAGCATTTCTCGAGGGATAACCCATTTCTCGAGAAATGTAAACTTATTTTTCGAAAAGTGTCTTCAGTTTTCCGAAAAGTTTTAGCTCTATCCATATTCATAAAAAGCAAGTCATTTCTCGAGATATTAACTACATTTCTTGAGAAGTTTAATGATGACTTGGATTTTTCTTCTTTGATTTTTCTTCTTTGCAAATGATAAACCTGTACTTCATTTTAGAACATAAAATAAGATAAAACTTTAAGAAAATTCACTTATCTTCTTCTCTTCTCCTTTGCTTGACCATTATTCCATGTTGAGCATTCCAAGCTCTGTCTTGAAGAAAGAGAACTTAGTCTCATCCAGAGGCTTCATGAATATATCTGCAATTTGCTTATCCGTAGGGAAATAGCTTAAGTTGATATCTCCATTCTCCACATGTTCTCGAATGAAATGATATCTTAACTCGATATGCTTTGTCCGACTGTGTGAGACTGGATTATTTGCTATAGCAATTGCACTGGAGGAGTCACAAAACATTGGAATATTCTTTATCTTCAAGTTATAATCTTGAAGCTGATTTCTTATCCAAAGAAGTTGTGCGCAACAACTTCCTGCAGAAATATATTCTGATTCGGCTGTTGAAATTGCAACACAATTTTGCTTCTTGCTGCTCCAGGAGATAAGCCTTCTTCCGAGAAATTGACATGTTCCGGAACTGCTTTTCCTGTCGTCACTACTACCTGCAAAATCTGCATCTGAATAACCAATTAGCTCGCTATCATTACTTCTTGGGTACCATAAGCCAAGATTTGGTGTACCTTTAAGATATCTCAAAATTCGCTTTGCAGCGGTATAGTGAGATTCCTTAAAGTTCACTTGATATTTGGCACATACACACATAGAAAACATTATATCAGGCCTACTAGCAGTAAGGTAGAGCAGAGAGCCAATTATGCTTCTGTATTTCGTTTCATCAAAAGGTTTCCCTTTCTCATCCTTGTCCAGAGACATAGCTGAGCTCATTGGAGTCCTCATAGAGGTTGCACTCTCCAATCCAAATTTCTTAATCAGCTCCTTGTTGAATTTCGTCTGTTAGATGAAAATTCCATCTTCAGATTGTTTCACATGAAGTCCTAAGAAATATTTTAGCTCTCCCATACTGCTCATTTCAAACTTTCCTTGCATAAGTTTTGAAAACTTTTTGCAAAGATTGTCGTCTGTAGAGCCAAAAATAATGTCATCGACATAGATTTGCACTAGCAAAATCTTGCCTTTTACTTCCCTAAGAAATAATGTTTTATCTATCTTTCCTCTTGTGAACTTGTTCTCAAGAAGAAAATTAGACAGCGTCTCATACCAAGCTCGAGGAGCTTGTTTTAACCCATACAAAGCTGTTTGTAGTAAGTAAACATAATTAGGATGTTCAGAATCTACAAAACCTGGAGGTTGTTCAACGTATACTTCTTCTTTTATGTTACCATTCAGAAAAGCTGACTTAACGCCCATTTGGTATACGGTGAAACCTTTGAATGCAGCATAGGCTAAGAACATTCTGATTGCTTCAAGTCTTGCTACCGGAGCATAAGTTTGATCGAAGTCGATCCCTTCTTCCTGTCTGTAACCTTTTGCTACAAGTCTCGCTTTGTTCTTTATAATTGTTCCATCCTCATCCAACTTATTCCTGTAGACCCACTTTGTTCCAATAATATTTTTATCCTTGGGTTTTGGAACTAGTGTCCACACCTTGCAACACTTGAATTGATTTAACTCTTCTTCCATTGCAATTATCCAGTGGGGGTCTTCATTTGCTTCTTGAAACTTCTTCGGTTCAACCTGTGAGAGAAAACTTAAATGCATATTTTCGTTAGCAGTACATCTTCTTGTTCTAATTCCGACTTGAGGATCTCCTATGATTTGATCAATAGGATGGTCTCTCATGTGTCTGAACTCAAGGTTTCTTGCATCAGTTTGAATAATTGGAGCATCATTTGCTACTCGAATGTCTTCTTCCACTTGTACTGGTTCTTCATCAATATGATCTTCTTCTTCATTTGTGATTGGGGAAGAGATCTTGACGAAGGTTTGAGCATCAACTTTGACTGGCTCATCCAAGCTTATATTTTGTAACTAGAAGAGCATCAACATTAATATTCTATAAGCTCTACTATGGCTGTTATAGCCTACAAAAATACCTTCAAATCTCTTTTCGCTAAACTTGGTTTTGTAATGCTTTCCATTATTAAGTACAAAGCATTTGCAACCAAAGATTCTAAAATAAGAGATGGTTGGTCTCTTCCTTTTTAGTAGTTCATAAGGAGTCATTTCATGGTTTTTGTTTATGAGTGCTCTGTTTTGCACATGGCATGCAGTGTTGACTGCTTCAGCCCAAAGGTATTCGGGTAGTGAAGTGTCACTCAACATTGTTCTGCAAGCCTCAATGAGTGTTCTATTCCTTCTCTCAGCTACCCCATTTTGTTGTGGAGTTCGAGGAGAGGAAAACTCATGAAAGATACCTAGACTTTCACAAAAATCTGTCATGCCCCCAGATTCAAATTCTGTTCCATGGTCACTTCTGATTTTGGCCGCCGAACATTCAAATTCGTTCTGGATTTGCTTGACAAACTTGGTGAAAATGTCAAATGTATCTGACTTGTGTTTTAGAAAGAATACCCATGCAAAACGTGAGTAATCATCTACAATAACTAATGTGTAAGACTTACCTCCTAAACTTCTAATTTGCAAAGGACCAAACAAGTCCATATGAAGTAGGTATAAGCACCTAGTTGAATCTTTGCCTATAATGCTCTTAAAGGTAGCTCTTGTTTGCTTGTCTTTTACCCAAGCATGACAAGGTCTATCTTGAATGCACTTAATATTCGGCGCATCACGTACTAAGTTTTGAGAAAATAATTTATTTATGGTTTTGAAATTTATATGTGCTAATCTCTTATGCCATTGGTCAGCAAGAGATGCACTATCTTTTGCTAAAAGACACAGTGGTGTAGAAGATGATAAACAAAGAAAGTTTAAACAGAGCATATTTCTACAACGAGTGCCTGATAAAATCGTTTCTAGATTATCAGCTGATTTTATCAAACATTTATCTTTATGAAAATCAACTATGTATCCTTTATCACAAAGTTGACTTATGCTTATCAGATTATGTTCTAATCCTTCCACATAAGCTACATCTGAAAAAGATACATTACCGTTAGAAATCATACCATAGCCTTTTGTTATTCCTCTGTCAGATCCGCCAAAAATAACTTTTGGACCGTTTTCAATTGGAATGTAATTTTGCAAAAGACTTCTTGTTCCGGTCATATGCCGAGAACAACCACTGTCCAAATACCAGATAGGATTTCCGTTGGCCTTTGGACATACCTGCAAAAACAAATTATTTTGCCTTAGGAGCCCAAACAACTTTGGGTCCTTGGTCCCTTGTTAGTTGAGCACCACGAGGAACATTAACATTGCGAGCGGTCTTTCTTGCATTGTTAACTTGTGGTCTTTTGGAATAGGTGAGATTGAACCAACAGTCTACGGCAAAGTGACCTATTTTGCCGCAACACCAACAGTTAAACCTGTTGTATCTTTTCTTAATATTTTCCTGCTTAACTCTTTGAACGTTTGTTTTAGCAGGAGCAATCCTTCTTGATGAGGATGCTTCATGAGTACAGCACACACATGGTAATGCTTTCTCCTTTGGCTTAGGTACAACATTCTTTACTATTGGTGCTCTAACAGCACTTGGACCATGAACATAAGCACCGTTATCTCTCAAATTTACTTCTTCATAAGGAGCTTTGAAAGCACTTTGACCGAGGTATTGAGGACGAGCCCACCCCTTATAGTCATTGACAGGCGCAAAATTAATTGGTCGTGTCAAGTTACCATAAGAGCTTTCCATGTCATAAACATTCGTGGGAAGAAGAACTTTCTTAAATTCCACTTGTTCTAGATGGGCTTTCCCTTTTTCCTCGACGGTAGCTTTCTTAGCATTCTTATTTTTCTTCTTGGCATGGGTGCTTTTAGAAGAATTACTTGGCTCAGCGACATGACCTAAACCACTGCTACTCGCTTTAGCAGAGAAAGTATCAATGATTGGAAGAATGGTTTTTGGTTGTGAAAACTTTTCAGCTAGCTTCTTTTCAGCGGCTAGCTGTTCTTCCATAACTGTGATAGAGTTCTCTCTCCGATCAAGGAGCTCATCTGAGCTTTTGATTTTGTCTTTCAAGATTTGGTTTTCCTTTTTGAAGGAAGAAAGTTGTTCAACTTCCTTTCTCAAATTAGATTCCACTTCTTTGAGAGACATGATCTCCTTGGCCTGTGTTTTGACTACCTTTCGGCATTTGTCAAAGCTTTTAAGCATTTCAGTATATTGGGTCATGAGGTTTGAGTCATCATCTGAAAGATAATCCTTTTGTTCAGCTGAGGCATATTCAGAATCAGATAAGATAGTGTGAGAATTTACCTTCCCAGTATATGGAGGTTCTTCTTCTTCATCAGTCATAGCCATCAGCCCGAAGTAGGCTTCTTCTTCACTACTTGATTTATCCAAGTCACTGTCACTTAAAGTTTTATTCTTTTTAGCGACTAGACTCTTTTCAGTCTTCCTTTTCCCGTGGGTGGATTTCTTTTCTTCTTTTCTTCCACCCTCTTTCTTTTTATAAGGACATTCAGCAATCATGTGCCCTGGCTTATTGCAACAATAGCAAACTATGTCAGAAGAAAAATGTTTACCAGTTTTAGATTTATACCTGTCATGATTGCTAGAACCCTTTTTGTGATGATCACCATCACGTCGAGAGTGTCTATATTCAGAGGAAGACTTATTCTTCATGTGTCTTCTTTTGTTTAGCAATTTCTTAAACTGATGAGAGATTAGAGAAAATTCCCCATCAGACATTTCAGAACTGGAGGAGCCGGCTTCAGATTCTTTTTCATCATCAGATTCTTGTGTTCTAACTGGAGATAAGGCTCTGCTTTTTCTGGAGCTCTCGGCTTTCATAGCCAAGGTCCTTTCCTTGCTAGATATTCTATTCCCATCTTCTTCTGTTTTGCAAATATTCATTTGCAGCTCATGGGATAATAATTTCCCAAACAGATTCTGTGGGTCTAGGTTTGGTAACTTTCCAAACTCTCTGATTGCAACTATCTTGCTATCCCAGTCTTTCGTTAGGGATCGCAGGAATTTGTCATTTAGTTCACCATTAGTAAATTCCCGACCATAATTCCTTAGGCCGTTTACTATCTTGAAGAATCTTTCATTAGCATCGGCAATGCACTCCTTTTTATTCTGCTTGAAAGCCTCGTACTCTTGATTCAAAAGAGATCTTCTATCATCTCTTACTTCTTCAGTACCTTCCATAAGGACTATTAAAGACGTCCACATTTCTTTGGCAGAATTACAGTGAATTAAGTTTTGCAACATTGAATCATCCACTGCACTGGCAATTATGTTCTTTGCCTTTTTGTCCAAAGCAACGAGAGCGATCTCATCCTTTGTTAAGTCCATCATTTTCTTTGGTACTTTTAAGGTTGGATCAATAGTAGAAGCGTTCATAGGCACATGAGGTCCTTCTTCCACGACTTGGAAGATTCTTGGGTCTGCGACTTCCATATAAAATCTGACTCTTTCTTTCCACATAGGAAAGTTAGCCTTAGTGCATATTGGCAATTTCAACGAAGACGATTCCTTGCACTTTTCCATGATTTGTTAGCAATTAGAATGGAGAGATCCTATTCAAGGTGGTAACCTTTCAAGAACAACCTCCTCTGATACCAATTGTAATATCTAGTTGCCAACCAAAATCACCTAGAGGGGGGTGAATAGGTGATAGCTGCGTCTTTTGCGGAATTGAAAATCTTGAAAATAAAGAACGCACATAATGCAAATCACAATCACAGATGACGCAAGAGATTTATAGTGGTTCCCCGTTCTTGGGTACTCCACTTGCCGGCCTCGCCAATCTAGCACCATAGCTAGACTTGACTACTTCACTAAAACTCGGATCAAGAACGATCCTACAATCCTCAGAGTCAAAACTCTTACAACTCGGAGATCAATCTCCTATAAACTCAGAGAGAACCCTCTCTTACAACTCGGAGAATACCTCTCCTACAACTCGGAGAACAATCTCTCCTACAATCAAATGTAAATTTAGATTGAAACAATACTTAACGAATCACGATCAGATCTGAATAATTTGATGATGATCTTCTTCCTTCTTGAGATAGAAATGGCTTCGGCTTGATGTTGAAGAAGAAGAATCAAATCGGCACAAATCAGATCTTCTAAGGTCTTGATCGATCTAATGAAAACAGGATGAGTGAGGCGATGATCGATCGACCTTTTTCTTCCACTTGGAGACGAAATCAGATAACTCACGATCGAACTCCAACGATGGCGATGCACGGGACTTGACGACGATCTTGGATCAGATTAGGTTAAGAGAGAAAAGTACGAACTCTGATCTTCTAATTCGAATCATTATTTCTTTCTTAAGGAGCAATCATTGTTGAAACCAGAAACTGGTCTCTTGTGGAGCTCGGGGCCCTCAACAGGTTGAGGGGCGACTAGCACTTACTTGTCTCTTGGGGAGAGCAAGTCGGGTTTCCAGAACTCAACACAGAACCTTAAACTCAGCAGGGAGGTCCCACCGCACACCCGGAAGATCTTTAGATTGCTTCCCCTCCTAAGCCAAAGCTGAGGCCCGGGCACCTTGGAGAGCTCAGAGGAGTCTCGGCAAGGATAACCAGAGGAGAGAGAAGCTTCAAACCGGACTCCTCTCCAAAGGTGCCCTTTGGGTCTTATTTATAGTTTTTCAGAACTGGTCTGCGAATAGCGGAACTCCGCCTTTTAAACTTACTATACGCACCCCAATTTGGCCTGCCAATAGCCAAACTCCGCTGTTTGAAGGGGCTATATGCAGACCTCCAGGGGCAAGAGGGTAATTCTAGCTTCTAACCCTCCCTAAAAAAGGGGGGGGGGTCTGCGGGACTACTCGAGTTTCTGGGTCTCGCTCGCTTTAAGCGAGAACACCTGCCCTCTCTGCGACCTCGCGGGTCTCGCAGAACCTGTGGGACGCGCCACGCTTCCCGTCAAGGATTCGGGCGAGACCGATGTTGGTACTCTGGTCTCGCCTCTTTATAGCTGCTGAGAACATGTAAGTGGCAATCTCGCCTATGCTTCCTGGAAGACTGGCTTTGCGAGTTCTAATGGGAGGAGTCGGGCGAACCCCGGGTTGTACACAATCCCCGCTCTTTGCGAGTTTAACCTGAGCTCGCAAAGAATCATCCAACCCTAGGGTGTTCGTCTGGCGACAGCTGTCTTGTCAGGAATCTTTCTGTGGGTCCCATCGCCTGGCTATAAATACCACCCGAGCTGAAGTGTCTTCATTGTTCTTCTCCTCCCCATCCTTCTCTTTACTGTAGCTGTCCTCCGATGCCTCTCTCCAAGGAAATGGAAGCTCGCCTGAAGGCCTCCAAGGCACAGGAGATGGCGATGATGACGAAGCCACCGGCGTGGATGAATCGCTCGTCTCCCTCTCCTATGCCGAAACTGAAAAAAGCAAAAGCCGCTCGCCGATTGGGAGAAGATACTGTCGACATCGAGTCCTCGGCCAGCGAGAAATCCATCGAGAAGGTAGGGATTATTACTCTTCATGCGAGATCCTTCGACTGTTACTTCTAAACTTCGCCTCTGCAGGTCAGCGAGACTGTCAAGGACATTGGCGGGCCCTCGAACGAACCGCCCACTACCCCTCGGGTAAATGCGAATACTACTGGCGGGAATCCTCCTGGTACATTATTTGGTCTCGCCTCTTTTATTGGAATTATATTATTCGATGGCGTCTCCTTTCTCATCTTATCTTTTACCTTTTGATTGCAGCCTCGCCCCCAACGAGCCCGGGGGAACAGGGTCAGCGAACTCCTTCCCCCAGACGCCGGGATGTGACAATCCCGGCACCAACCTTTAACCTTCTCGCCAATCGAGACTCAGGCGGCTCGCACCCGCCGAATGTTCCTCTTGCTGATGCAGCGAGATATCCCCTTGGAAAGGGAAAAACTCATCGGCCTTACTACGACACTTCTTTCGATTCCCCACCCGGTTCTTCTCGCCGTCCCAGAGGTAGACCTTCTCGCCTTTCCGCTTTTTACTCTAACTTATCTTTCATAACCTCGCGTACGACCTTTCTTTGTTAGACGGCGAGATTCAGCTTACCGACTCCGAATTCGGGGACGACGAGGTGTCCCCTTTTCCCGAGCGGGTGGAAGATTTCCTGGGCGATGCGCGAGAACCCGAGGTGATGAGAGGCGGACTGCGGAACTATTCCAAAAGCAAAACCAGATGTTGCAGGACCTCAACATCCAGGCGAGAGTGGATAGGCTGGCTGCGGAGGAAAGACACGCGTCCCTGATGGACGAATACGACAAACTCCGCGCGGCGATACCCCACGACCCTGATGAATGCGAGGCCTCTCAGGATACGCTCATAGCGAGGATCAGGGATCACGCCCAATTGATCGGCCGCGACGCCCGCGCTGCTGCTGAATTCCACAATTCCCGGAGGCTGCCGAGGAGGGGGCCGCGAGGTGGTGGTAGATGGCAGTGGCTGCCCTACTGACCCCGCGATTTTAGGTTCCCTCTTTCATGAACAATTCGCTTCTGTTTTTATTGCAACAATCTCGCTAGGCTATGGTCTTTATTGATTCTCGCTCACCACGAGCATCGGACAACTTATTAACTATGTTATCGCTCGCGGCTTTTATAATGCCGCTTTTCCTTTACCTTGTTCCCGCATGCCTGTGATATTTCCGCTCGCAAATCATTTTATTCTAGCTAATCCTGCAGATTGATCTCGCTCGCCAATGATTGGCGAAATAATTTTGTTTGGTGTGTCCCAGTGATGTGACGTTTTGTCTGACAGCATCCCGGCGCTCGGGCTTCTTCCCGCCATTTTCATTTTTCTATAAATAGCCTCCCCATTAATATCATTTACCCACCGCCTTCCTCTTCTCCTAGTTGCAGAGCTCTCGTCAGCTTTATTCTCGCCTCCTTCTACACTTGTTCTCGCAGATACACGTGATGGTGAAGACCTCGAAAGAGCTTCCTGAGGCGGAAGGCCGGCTGAAGTGTGCTTGGGCCTACTGCGAGCACGACTTCTTCCACTGCAATATGAGCGAGGAAGAGTATCTCTCCTCCATCGCCGACCACATTCCTACTGGGTTCACCGCCCGCCGGCCCGAGAAGGGTGAGGTGATTAACACCCTTCAGCCCGATGAGATCGCCATCCCGATCTCGCACTTCGCCGTGGGCCTGCTACTTCCCCTCTGGCCCGAGGTTCGCCAGGTACACCTCCTTCCCTCCTTCATCATTCTTGCGAGATTGATCTCGCTTGCTTCAATTTTCTTTACGTGGCTTTTTAGGTGCTTCGGCACTATGGAGTTGTTCTCGGCCAGCTCACCCCTAATGCGATGGCGGTGATCACGGGGTTCGCCTGCTTCATGCGCGAGGAGCGAATCGAGTTCAGCCTTCCGGTTTTCCGGAAGCTGTTCTCGTTTCGCGCCTACTCCGAGGGCACGTTCTACTTTGTGGGGTCGGGCTGCAAGGTCATCGAGACCGTCAACAAGGCCCACTTCTGGGCCCAGAAGTTCCTCCTGGTAAAGGGGAATTTCGGCAACATCCCGATCTCGCCCATCCAGTATAACGACACCATCTACCGTCCTCCACCTCTGGGCGGCCACGATGCCGACCTCTTCCAATTCTTCCAGAAGAAGAACTTCGAGGTGGTCCATCTCCGCCGCAACGTCGACAAACTTTTACCGGTTCTTCCCGGGGAAGGTAATGATCTCGCCCCCTTTTTTGCTTTAATTCTGATTTCCGCCATTCTTTCTAACACAACTCTTAACAGGTGAGCGAGACATCACCCTCCACCCACCTTATGCGAGCAACATTAAACCCTCCGCCGATCTTGCTCTCGCAACCATGGGAGCGGCGGCCTGCCGAGAAGGTACCCCCCCCCCAACTGCTATCACCTCTAAGAAGAGGTCAGGGGCTTCAGGCAGCCAGCCTTCCCGCCAGCCGACTTCAAAGAGGTCCAAGACAAATGAGAGCCTGCGCGCCTCCGTAAAGGGAAAGCGTCCGGCCGAGCCCTCGGGTCCTGGGATCGACGATTCCTCACTCCCCGAGGATCTGGAGGTCGAGCAAGCCGAGGCCATCGCTAGGACCTCGGCACCGCCAATTCCGTCAAATCATCTGCATTTCGGCCTTGGCATGCGAGCCCGAGATGAAACCGGCGAGCGCCTGGTGCGCTGGAATGAAGAGGTCAACCGGATCGACGTCACCTCCCTCTTTCCTCTTGGGTAGAGGAGGGCGTAGCGACTTCCCACGCCTTCAATTTCTCCTTCGTCATGTATGGCCGCGAGGACGCCGCGGCCTACAAGGACGCAACTGCACGGGGTCTCACCTACGAGAGCTCGAGATCTCAATTGCGGGCAATGGAACTTGCCCATATGACGAGCAGGAAATGTCTGGAGCTGGAGCGCGAATGCGCGGGATTGGCCGAATCCCTCAGGGTTTCCGAGGTGAAGGTCGACGAGCTAAAGGAAAAGTTGGCCACCGCCGAGACCGGAGTGGTGAGTCGTTCGTTCTATAATGTTATCCCTGACTTCCTAACTTCTTCTCATACTAAGTTCGTCTACAGGATGCCGAGATGGCTAGGCTCTCGGACGCTCGGGTCCTGAGCTTGGAAGGCGAGGTCGCCGCGTTGAAGGCACTCAACTGTGAGCTTGCTCGGGCTGCCGTTCCCCCTTCTCCTCGCCGGTTAAAGGAAGAGAGGCGAGATCACGACGAAGAGCTTCGCGTAGAGTCCACGAATGCGGCACGCTTCGTCTTCCAGGCCATGAAAGGTGCTGGGTTGCTGGTTGCCGAGGCCGAGAGCGTGACGGTCGAGGATATCGTCCCGGAGCTCTTCAGGCCGCTCCCGCCGGTGAAGGATGGCGACGACGACGAGGGGTTCTTTGGCGAGGCCTAGAAGGCGATCTTTATTTTATTTTTTGATATATAAACTTTTTTTTGGGGTTGGCGAGTTCGCCGCCCATTGTAACAAACTTCTTCTTTGGAAAGGAATTTTTGCGCAATGCTTTCTTACTTCGCTACGCATTCTCTCTGTTTTTGTTTTTACATCAGTTGATGCATGTGTCGGGGAATCCGTTTATTTTATAAGCGCCGAGGACTTTCCTTCTCGTCCAGCGAGAAGCCCCTTAAGCTTCAGTCTATACGTCTTGGGGATGAAAGTAGCTGTTCTCGCTCTAGTCTCGTGCCAAGGACTTTCCTCCTCGCTAGGACGAGAAGTCGCCCTCACTTTTGAAATATTTTAGTCCAAACACATTTTCCTCGTTATTTATGCCGAGGATCCCCCCTCTCGTCTAGCGAGAAGTCGTCCCCTTATTTTCGGAATATTTTAGAGACCCAACACTTTCTTTTGTTATTTCGCGCGAGGACCATCCTTCTCGCCCAGCGAGAGGTCGCCCTCTCCTTTTCAGAAATATTTTAGAGACCCAACACTTTCTTTTCATTATCTCGTGCCGAGGACCTTCTTTCTTAAGATCCAACATCTTCCATCCCATCAGCCTCTCCGCGAGATCAACCGGCCCTACCAGCTAATGAGAGCCTGGCAGCGGGATCGTCCGGGGCAATCCAGCACAAAGAGTCGATCACCTCGCCAGCCTCTCCGCGAGATCAACCGGCCCTACCAGCTAATGAGAGCCTGGTAGCGGGATCGTCCGGGGCAATCCAGCACAAAGAGTCTATCACCTCGCCAGCCTCTCCGCGAGATCAACCGGCCCTACCAGCTAATGAGAGCCTGGCAGCGGGATCGCCCGGGGCAATCCAGCACAAAGAGTCTATCACCTCGCCAGCCTCTCCGCGAGATCAACCGGCCCTACCAGCTAATGAGAGCCTGGCAGCGGGATCGTCCGGGGCAATCCAGCACAAAGAGTCTATCACCTCGCCAGCCTCTCCGCGAGATCAACCGGCCCTACCAGCTAATGAGAGCCTGACAGCGGGATCGTCCGGGGCAATCCAGCACAAAGAGTCTATCACCTCGCCAGCCTCTCCGCGTGATCAACCGGCCCTACCAGCTAATGAGAGCCTGGCAGCGGGATCATCTGGGGCAATCCAGCGTCATTACTTGTTGCTTGGAACTCATGATTAGTATAAAAACAACGCCAATACATAGGAATCAATATATTCAAGAACTTCATGGATAGAAACGTTTCAAGTCATCCCCACTCCTGGCTCGGCCGAGAGGCTCCCCTTCCACATCCCGGAGGTGGTAACCTCCCGACTTCAGCACTTCACTCACAATATATGGGCCCTCCCAGTTAGGATTGAGCTTACCCACTGCGGCTCCCCTTCCGGCCGCATCAACCTTTTTTAGTACCAGGTCCCCTTTCTGGAAATGCTTTACTCGTATATGCTTGTCAAAGTATTTGTCCATCCGCCTTTTTACTTCCTCCTGCCTGATGGCGGCCAAGTCTCGGAGTTCCTCCACTAGGTCCAAGGACAACCGTTGGCCTTCCTCGTTGTTTGCCATCCATTCTTCATCCCCTCCTCCCGCGGCGGCCACCCTAGGTGACTTGACTTCAAACTCCACCGGGATGACAGCCTCGGATCCGTGGGATAGTTTGAATGGGGTCTCTCCGGTGGCCGTGTTCGGGGTGGTCCTCAGAGCCCAGAGGACCGAGGGTAGTTGCTCCACCCAACTCCCTCTGAGGTTTTCGATCTTTTTCTTGAGGAGGTTCACTACAATTTTGTTCGCCGCCTCTACTTGCCCGTTACTCCTTGGGTGGTGGACCGACGCGAACCTGAGATCTATGCCAAGCTGAGTACAGAAACTGACGAACTCCTCGCTGGCGAATTGCGGCCCGTTATCTGTGACAATGGCTAGAGGAAGCCCGTGCCTGCAAATTATCTCACCCCAAACAAAGTTCCTTACCACTTGAGAGGTTACCTTGGCTAGCGCCTTCGCTTCGATCCACTTGGAAAAGTAGTCGATCATCACTAGCAAAAATCTCCTTTGACCGCTCGCCTGGGGGAAAGGTCCCACCAGGTCTAATCCCCAGACTGCAAATGGCCAAGGGGCCGTGATCGTTCTTAGCCTTTGAGCTGGGAGGAGTTGGAGAGGAGCGTAGAGTTGGCACTTAGAGCACCTCCTGGAGAATTCGGTCGCATCCTTGCTGAGGGTGGGCCAGAAATAACCTTGCCTCAGAACCCTTCCTTCCAGGGTTCTGCTTCCCGAGTGGCTGCCACATTCTCCCGAATGGATCTCCTCCAAGACCCTTGGGGCCTCCTCCTCCGAGACACAACGGGCCAGGAGCCCCGAGAGGGTCTTTCTATACAACACCCCTGCATGTAAGGAGTAGTAAGCCGATTTATACCTGAATTGCCGCTTGTCGACTTCTCCCTCGGGGAATCTCCCTGAGGCTAGGAAAGTAATGAAAGGGTCCATCCATGACGCCCGCTGATCCACCTCCATTACTTCTCCCTCCTCAATGGAGGGTCGGAAGAGTTCCGACATGGTCCCCCCAACCCGGGGACCAAACTTGGCCAGAAGATCGGCCTGGGTGCTTTCTTCCCTTGGGACATGCTTGATAGAGAAAGTTCGGAACTGTCCCACCACCTCCTTGACCTTCTCCAAGTACCGCTGAAGAGTTGGTTCCTTGACTTCGAACTCTCCCTTGACTTGGCAAGCAACAACCATGGAGTCCGTCGAGACCTCCACGTCTTGCACTCCCAGCTCCCGAGCCAAGCGGAGGCCTGCTATCACCGCCTCGTATTCTGCCTGGTTATTGGTGAGGGGGAAGTGGAAATGGATTGCTTGCTCTATCCTGGTCCCTTGGGGACTGACCAGGACTACCCCTCCCCCAAAAGAGTGTCTTCCGGACGCTCCATCTACCAACATTTTCCAAGACACCGGATAGGGTAGTTCCGACTCTTCTACCTCAGTAACGTAGTCAGCCAGGAAATCCGCCACTGCCTGCGCTTTTATGGACACCCTCGGTACATAAGAGATGTTGAATTCGCTTAACTCCACCGACCACTTGGCCAACCTTCCCGAGTGTTCTACACCCTCCATGATATTGCGGAGGGGGTGGTCGGTCACTACCCTTATGGAATGTGCCTGAAAATAGGGTCGAAGTTTTCGGGCCGATGATGAGTCCTGATCATATACACTTTTATGGACTCATCTGGGCCATTTATTTAGTCATTTCACCGCACTTTAGCCCTGTTATCGTTTATATTTGATATTCCATGCTAGGTGCACCTCTAGGCCCATTTTTGGTGTGATTTCATGCTTATCTTCATTAGTAGTTTTCATGTACTGTTAAGTTCCATTTTCAGTGGCGAGACCGGTGTCGTATGCTGGAATTGGAGTCGTGCAGGTGTTCCCGGTGCAATTCTGCACAGGAACACTGCGCACGATCACTGGCTCTATTGCGCACGACCACCGGTCGTGCGCCACTGATCGTGCGCACCTAACCCTTTTTATGAGTTCTGTTTGGTGTAGTGCGCACGACCATCAACGCCAGCGCGCACGACCACCGGTCGTGCGCCACTGCTCGTGCGCACTTATCATTGAAATTCTGAGTTCTGTTTGCTGTATTGCGCACGACCATGAACTCCAGTGCGCACGACCACCGGTCGTGCGCCACTGGTCGTGCCAATATGTTATTTTATAACTTCTGTCTTTGCAGGTTCCGTCCAGGCAGAGCGCACGATCACAGGATTCTAGTGCGCACGACCACTGGTCGTGCGCCACTGACCGTGCGCACTGTTTAATTCCAGCGCCTATAAATTCCCTGCTCGCGATTTTAGGTCATAATCCCGATTTTCAGCGCCGTTTTCCGCCCGGTTCCGCCCAGTTTCGCCCCTCCACCGTCGCCCACCATATGGAGGTGCTCCGGGCTTGTTCTTCACGCCAATCTTGAGCCGGAGTTTCCTCTCGGCCTCCTCCTTCATCCAAGTGCTCCAAGGAAGGTTTAGCCGCCATCGCCATCAAGTAAGACGAAGTTTGCAACCTCTACCGGATCGTGACACGAAGAAGACGGGTCCATTGGAGAGTCGTGACAGCTCTCTCTACCCCGGACGTAGTTGCGGACCGAGCTTGGACGCGGATTGACAACCCGGCGATTCCAACCGTGAATCTCCAACGAGCCTTCGGATTCGGTCGATTTCTTGCCTTGTTCTCTTCTTATTGATGTATATGTAGCTAGAACCAACATTTTGATGAAGTATATTTTTACTTGTTAACATTAGTATGAAATCATGTCTATGTGATTGAGTAATCTTGTTATATTGTCATTCGAGGTGTGCCCCGTGGTGTGGATAGTTGGTTGTGTTGTGCCGCCCTAACAATTGTTAGTGGTGTGCTTGTCTAAGAGGTGCTTGCGACCCTCATTCCGCTAACCTACTCGTCCATCCGCCTACCGAAGCGTGGCATAGCGGCCCGTACTCCATCCCGCCTAACGAAGCAGCGCGCTCAAGGCCTGCATAGTTCGATCCGCTTGCCTACTCGTCCATCCGCCCTTACGAAGTAGCGCGTTCAAGGCCTACGTAGTCTCCATCCCGCCAAGCGAAGCATTGCATAGCGGCATTGCATAGGAGTAGTTGATAGCTTTTATTTTATTTTCCAAAAGCCAACCCAACTCCCCCGCATTCCATCCGACGTTAAGGACTTCAATCTCAAGTCCTACCTCGAACGTTAACTCCACCTTACTGTGTTCCTTGAGAGATTCGATACTCGGGGATTACTCCTCGTTTTATATTACTTGAACGATCGGTACACTGCCGTTTCGTGTCGCAGTCGAGCTACCGCCTATAGCGGTGTGTGAGATTTGCGCCATCAAGTTTTTGGCGCCGTTGCCGGGGATCACAGTCGTGTGAGTTTTCTGGAGAGGGAGAATCTGAGAGAGAAGCCCTTCCATTTGTTTATCGCATCTTTTATTTTATTTCTGTTCTCTTTATTCCATTTTCTTGTTTTATAGTAGGTTGCTTTAGTAAATTTTTGTTAGGTGTAGTATTTCGCACAATAGTGTTCTTCTTTTTTGAATCGTTTTATCTTCACACTATGTGGACACATCTCAATTTCCGTTGTCGTTGGTGTGGAGCTACCTCCCACTCTAGTGATGAATGCCCTACGGAGAATAGTAGGCATAATTCTTATAGCCCAGCATATGGAGCACCGACTTCGTCTGGTACTCCATATGGTGCGCGTAAGTCTTATGGCTACTCTGCTGAGCCTTTACCGTCATACTTCTTTTCGGCTCCAGCCCCCGCTGTGCCAAAGAAGCCCGCTAGGCAGTGCCAGTTTTGTCGGAGCACAGATCATGCCGTGAAGGATTGTGCTGCTTTTCATCGCCAATTGGATGAGGATGATGAGCCGGATATCCGGATCGTCCCGAATCCTAACTCTGGCAGCACACCTTCAACATCCGGTTTTGTGTCTTTGCCACCTTCACATCTTGAAGGGTATGGCCTGGACATGGTCACTGGATGTGGGGCTGATCTGGGCACCGACATTGCTGAGCCTATTCTCCCGGTGCATCCACCACCTCTAGTGGATTCGATTCTTTGTGAGGAATCAGTGCTCGACTTTTATCCGAGCACTACTCCTCTCCCTGTTGTGCATACTACACTCGTCTCTGACGACATTGTTGATGATGTGTCGTAGGAGGAGGCGGTTGATCTGAGTGTTGTGCCTATTCCTATGGAGGAGGACAACCTTCTAGGTGAAGAGGAATTTTCCTCAGCACCGGTGGAGGAAGTCCAAATCCTAAGCCTGGCCACCGTTGATCCCGCCGAATCTTGTAGCATTGATGACAATGCAAACATTATTTTACTTCCCCAACCTAATGGGAGTGAGACCGGGACCACTCCCCCGATTTTTGATTATTTATGTTCTTCATCTTGTTTATTTCTCGATCCCCCCTCTTCACCCGAGCCTGTGCAGGTTGAATCTTCACAGGTACTTCAGGAGGACTTGGAGCTTTGTGCTCAAGTCAATGATGAGTGTGTCCTTTTATGCGAGGAGGTTGATCCCTCCTCCATTAAGGAAGCCTCATTCGTTGCCTTCTCCTCCTGCGGACCTGCTGTGGACGATACCTTGCTGGGCAAGGATAGTTTTGGTGAGATGAGTGAGGACCAGGCCTCCTCCTCTTCTTACTTTCTTTTCCCTCTACCTGTGAGGAGCAGGTATTTATATTTAGGTAGAGGGGTGACTGCTCTGTCTCCGTATCGGTACCCGCTACCGATGCGCATATTAGAACAGTTACCTGTGCATCTTCTTTTTCATAGGCCTATAAGCTAGAACTGTATAAAATCCGAATAAGTTGTGCTGGGATGACAATAACCCCAGTAGTTATCTTACTTTTCCTGCATTTTTATTTCTTCTAATCATGTTTAGTTAGCTGTAGTTTATTTTAGCTTGTCTTTTTCCTTTGTTTTTGCGGAGCTGACCCCTGTAGGTACTTCTTCTGGATGGCGGATGCTGCAGCTTAGTCTGGGTTTAAATGCCAATCTTCTGGTATGCTCACTTGCTGAGCATTGGGTACTCTCTTCCCCTAGCCCTATTCTGATTTTCATGTCATATGTTTTGTGGATTGTTTAGTTTAAGTCTGGGGGAGAGCAATTTTTGTGCCCACTCACGTGCACTATTGCACTGCATACTAGAAGATTTCATTTAAAATGTTTTGTTCATTTTCATTGCACACCACAGCACCCACTTGAGCGCGTACTCATCTGTTTGCTTGCTCCGTTGTGAATTTAATTCTTCTGCTTATTTGGGAAAGTCTAGGTGATGGTTTAGGATTATGTAGCAGAGTAAAATGTTGACTCTAGTAGTGCTCCTAGTCGAGTGCTCGGTTGCATAGAAATTTGTGTAGATTAGACTTCTTTTTATACTTATGGTTTTATATTTCTTTCTATTAGTGTAAATGTTGTTTACTCTACTCAAATGGTGAATTCGGTGGAATCAAACGGTAGCATAGGGATGTGTGTAAACGATCGCTAGATTCGTATTGCTTGAGTCGGGAGAAAGGAGAATCTTTCTCGGTGGCTAGAACTTGCCCCAAGCGATTCTTGAAGCATGGGTATACGGTTAGTCAATGGCGTGAATGTGATATAGGCCATCATTTTGGCCCGGTTGAGCCTTTGTGCCATTCCGATCATGATTTCCTCGCTAGCCCAGTTGTGCCTACCCCATTCTTTTGGTTCAGCCCCACTATTGTTCACCAAAGCCTAAACTCCAATCCTAGTCGCACACTCAAAATGCAAGCATTTGGTTAAAATTCAAATTGGTGGTGTTGATTGTGGTAGCACAATGTGAAAATGTGGATGTGCATCTTTGAAAATTTGCTGAAATTTGTTAAAGAAAGAAAAAGAAAAGAAGAAAAAGATTTGAAAAGAAAAAGAAGAATGAAAAGTTTAATTGAAGAAATCTGTTTGAGTTTTATGTTTGGGAGTAGGCGGTGCACGCACCCATGCTGTTAAATCCAAGTCTGGGGGTGTTGTGTACCCGCATGTTTGTGTGGTGAATGAGGATAGTTTCCTGCATTAGCTCAATTGGGTTTAGTGCTTGAGCCGTCGTTTTTATCTTTGTTTATCCTCACCTAAACCCAAGCCCCATTTTAAAACCTAAAGTCCTATTGATTCACGCATTTGAGTCAAACCAGTGCCGTGGAGAGAATGTGACCGGGCAAGCTTATGGTCACCGACACTGATGGATTTCAGTGGAGTTTTTCCCGCATCCCGATCTTGAGCAATGCTCGTCTCAGCGTTTAGTTTACTTTCTCTGTATGCATGACCGAACGATTCACCATAGTTCACCATTTTGAGTAGCTGTAATATGCTTTTACTCTTTTAGAAATATATAGGCTGTTTATATAATCAGAAATCTTTTCTACTATTTTTCTTATGCACATGAGCATGCGACTTCGCATGGTACTCTGTATTGTAGTTTTAAGCCATCTACTTTTCTTTCCCAGTTCGCTTAGAATTTGTTTGCTCGGGACGCGCAAACAGGTAAGTCTGGGGGTGTGATGAGTCCTGATCATATACACTTTTATGGACTCATCTGGGCCATTTATTTAGTCATTTCACCGCACTTTAGCCCTGTTATCGTTTATATTTGATATTCCATGCTAGGTGCACCTCTAGGCCCATTTTTGGTGTGATTTCATGCTTATCTTCATTAGTAGTTTTCATGTACTGTTAAGTTCCATTTTCAGTGGCGAGACCAGTGTCGTATGCTGGAATTGGAGTCGTGCAGGTGTTCCCGGTGCAATTCTGCACAGGAACACTGCGCACGATCACTGGCTCTATTGCGCACGACCATCGGTCGTGCGCCACTGATCGTGCGCACCTAACCCTTTTTATGAGTTCTGTTTGGTGTAGTGCGCACGACCATCAACGCCAGCGCGCACGACCACCGGTCGTGCGCCACTGCTCGTGCGCACTTATCATTGAAATTCTGAGTTCTGTTTGCTGTATTGCGCACGACCATGAACTCCAGTGCGCACGACCACCGGTCGTGCGCCACTGGTCGTGCGAATATGTTATTTTATAACTTCTGTCTTTGCAGGTTCCGTCCAGGCAGAGCGCACGATCATAGGATTCTAGTGCGCACGACCACTGGTTGTGCGCCACTGACCGTGCGCACTGTTTAATTCCAGCGCCTATAAATTCCCTGCTCGCGATTTTAGGTCATAATCCCGATTTTCAGCGCCGTTTTCTGCCCGGTTCCGCCCAGTTTCGCCCCTCCACCGTCGCCCACCATATGGAGGTGCTCCGGGCTTGTTCTTCACGCCAATCTTGAGCCGGAGTTTCCTCTCGGCCTCCTCCTTCATCCAAGTGCTCCAAGGAAGGTTTAGCCGCCATCGCCATCAAGTAAGACGAAGTTTGCAACCTCTACCGGATCGTGACACGAAGAAGACGGGTCCATTGGAGAGTCGTGACAGCTCTCTCTACCCCGGACGTAGTTGCGGACCGAGCTTGGACGCGGATTGACAACCCGGCGATTCCAACCGTGAATCTCCAACGAGCCTTCGGATTCGGTCGATTTCTTGCCTTGTTCTCTTCTTATTGATGTATGTGTAGCTAGAACCAACATTTTGATGAAGTATATTTTTACTTGTTAACATTAGTATGAAATCATGTCTATGTGATTGAGTAATCTTGTTATATTGTCATTCGAGGTGTGCCTCGTGGTGTGGATAGTTGGTTGTGTTGTGCCGCCCTAACAATTGTTAGTGGTGTGCTTGTCGAAGAGGTGCTTGCGACCCTCATTCCGCTAACCTACTCGTCCATCCGCCTACCGAAGCGTGGCATAGCGGCCCGTACTCCATCCCGCCTAACGAAGCAGCGCGCTCAAGGCCTGCATAGTTCGATCCGCTTGCCTACTCGTCCATCCGCCCTTACGAAGTAGCGCGTTCAAGGCCTACGTAGTCTCCATCCCGCCAAGTGAAGCATTGCATAGCGGCATTGCATAGGAGTAGTTGATAGCTTTTATTTTATTTTCCAAAAGCCAACCCAACTCCCCCGCATTCCATCCGACGTTAAGGACTTCAATCTCAAGTCCTACCTCGAACGTTAACTCCACCTTACTGTGTTCCTTGAGAGATTCGATACTCGGGGATTACTCCTCGTTTTATATTACTTGAACGATCGGTACACTGCCGTTTCGTGTCGCAGTCGAGCTACCGCCTATAGCGGTGTGTGAGATTTGCGCCATCAGCCGACACCACTAGAGCGAAGGCCAGCTTCTCCAAGATAGGATATCTAAGCTCGGCCTTCCTCAGCACTCTACTTACGTAATAGATGGGTAGTTGTTTCCTCCCTTCCTCTCGGACAAGCACGGAACTCACAGCTTCCAACCCTACCCCCAGGTATAAAGACAAGTCTTCCCCTGACCTCGGCCCTTGCAGTAGCGGAGCCTTGGTCAGTTGTTCTTTCAACGCTTGAAAAGCCTTTTCGCACTCGGAGGTCCATTCGAACTTTTGATTACCCCGTAACACCTTGAAGAAAGAGGAGCATCTCTCCCCTGCCTCGGAGAGAAATCTACTTAACCCAGCCAACTTTCCCGTCAAACGTTGGATCTCCTTAGCATTTCTTGGGGGTGCCAACTCGAGGATTGCCTTGACCTTATCCGGGTTGGGCTCCACTCCAGCTGGGGTGAGCATGTGACGCAAGAATTTTCCTCGACTGGCTCCGAAGACGCACTTCGACGGGTTGAGTCTCATCTTGAACTTCCGTAGGGTCTCGAAAGTTTCCTCGAGGTCGTGGAGGTGGGACTCGAAACCTCGGCTCTTGACCATGAGGTCATCGACATAGACCTCCAGGTTTCTCCCCTTTTGTTCACGGAAAACCCGGTCCATCATCCTTTGGTATGTAGCCCCCGCATTCTTGAGCCCGAAGGGCATCATCCTGTAATAGTAGCATCCATCCCTCGTGATGAAGGAGACGTCTTTGATGTCAGGGGGATGCATGCGAATCTGGTGGTAACCTGAAAAAGCATCTAAGAAAGACATCATATGAAAACCGACGGCTGAGTCAACCAGCGCGTCGATTCTAGGAAGAGGGTAGCAATCCTTCGGGCATGATTTATTAAGTAAAGAGAAATCAATACACATTCGCCATTTACCTCCTCCTTTCTTTACCATGACGACATTGGAGACCCAGCCTGGGTACTGGATCTCCTTTACAAAACCTGCTTTCAGAAGTTTTTCCACTTCCTCGCGGATGGGGCCTTCCAGCTTGTCTGCAGTGGGCCTCCTCCTTTGGCGGATGGGGTGGGTGCCGGGCTCGAGGTTGAGGCGGTGGCAAGCCACATCTGCCTCTATCCCTGGCATCTCCGCGGCACTCCAGGCAAAGACGTCCACGTTCTTCTGGACGCAGGAGAGGATCTCTGCCCTCTCCTTAGGGTTGAGCTCTCCGCTGACCCGGACCTTCTCCATCATCCCCAGTCGGGTGACGACCTCCATTTCGATGACCTCGTCTACGGCCTCCAGCCGCGACTGCTCCCCCCAAGGCCTCTCCTCCTCTCCTTCATTGGCGAGCTCTTGGGCTCCCCCTTCCTCCCCTTCCATCTCCGTCACCTCCTCCACCCTTCTCTCCTTAGCCTTCCCTCCCTTTTCTTCTCCTTCTTCCCTTCTCTCCGCCCAGGGTCCTACCTCGACCCCCTCCCGGGCATGAACTTCCTCCCCCTTTTCTCCCTTTCTTCTTCATCTACCTCCATGTGCTCCCCTACCCCCCTTTCCGAGGTGATCTCTTCGTCTCCTTCTTTTCCTTCCTCCTCCTCGTCTCCCTTCTCTCCTCCTGCCTCGGCCACCTCCTCCATCCTCTTATCCCACTCCTCCGCTCCTTCCATCCAGGAGATGGTGTTGATAGCTGTCACGTAGCACTGTCTCGCCACCTTGGGATCTCCCCGGACCCGGACCTGGATTCCACCTGTGTTGAACTTTAGGCACTGGTGTAGGGTGGAAGGGACGCATCTAAATGCACTAATAAGAGGTCGACCAAAAATGGCGCTATAGCTGCTTGGGGCGTCCACAATCACGAAACGGCAGTTCCGCGATTGCCCCCCGAGAGTTACATGGAGTCCTACTCCTCCCTCCACCTCCTTTCTCTCTCCCGAAAAACCAAACAGGGGGCCATCCGAGGCCAACACCCTTCGGGCCTCTACCTTCATCTCGTCAAATGTTTTCTTGAAGATAACGTTGACCGAGCTGCCATTGTCTACCAGGATTCGTGAGACGGTAAAATTCTCGATGGCGGTTTGGATAACCAGCGCATCGCAGAACGGGTCTTCATGACCGGGCATATCCTTCTGGGAGAAGGTGATCCTCTCCACCGGGGGCGGGGCTTGAGATGTCGAAGCTACGCTCCGACGGTACATAGCATGGAGGCTCGCCTTCCGGGTTGCCTCGATCCCCACCCCTCCGTGGATCACCCCGATTCCCCCCCGGGCTCCCACGTCAACCCGATCTTCGCATCTTTCTTCTTCATCTTCCGGGGTGAGGACCTCCTCGATCCTCACAGGGCGCTGCTACGGTTGTGGTGCTGGTCCTCTTACTCCCCTCATTTCTAGGAACTCCGGGCAAGTGGCGGTCGCGTGACCTTCCTCCTGGTGGAAGTCACAATACGGCAGCGCGGCCACCCTCCCCTCTCCTCCCACTCCTCTGTTCCTCTTCCTGGGACCGACTCCCCCGGCTCCCGCTCCCCTTCCTCTTCCTGCTCTTCCTCTTCCGATCTCCATCGCTTGATGAGGCGGGGGAGGGGGCGGCCTCGGGCCTTGCCTCCACCCCAGCTGGTGAGGTCTCCCCTGTCCTCCCTGGAAGTTACCTCCCCCATGGTGGAACCCCCTTCCCGGGCCCTGCATCCCACCACCTTGCTGCCTCCACCCCAACTCCGGGGCCCTGACTTCCTCCCTTCTCCTTCCTTCGGGATGCCTATTCTCCGGCTCGCTCAGCCGTGCCAATCTCTTTGTGAACTCGGGGTTAGCTGCCTCCCCGTCTACTTCCTCCGCCGTTCGCTCCATTAGTTCTTCATAGGAAAGAGGGACCCTTCTCTTGAGATCCATCTTGAAGAAACCCTCTCGCAGTCCCACCGTAAAGGCCAGCTGGAGTGTGTGCCCTGGTATCTCTTGAATGAGGAGGACCTCTTCCCTGAACCGCTCCAGATACTGGGCTAGGGACTCTCCTTGTTTCTGCTTGATATTGAAGAGAGACTCCGGGTCTTTCTTCCTCTTCTTCAAGGTGGAGAAACGCAGCAGAAACCCCCTACGCAAATCCTCAAAAGCATAAATCGAACCCGAGGGCAACTGGTAGAACCAGTCCCTCGCCTTCTCTTTCAGGGTGGTGGCGAAGAGTCGGCACTTGAAGGCGTCCGACATGGGTCTGATCGAGACCATATCTTCAAACCATTGCAGGTGGGGAACGGGGTCACTGTTCCCAACATACAAGGTCATGGCTGGCTCCCTGAACCCCTCGGGGAGTGGTGCCGAGAGTACCAACTCACAAAAGGGACTTCCCCCACTCACCCTCTGAACTGGCTCTACTCTTCCTGCAGAACCTCCTGCCGAGGCTCCTCCTGCCGAGACCACTCTGGCCGGGGTCTCGCTCGCTCCCACTGGACTGGGGAAGAGCTCGCGACCCGCGAGATCTCGGCCTGCCTCCTGGACCGCTGCTTCCTTGCCTACTCGCTGGCCTGGGGCGTTCTCGCAGCCCCCGGATGGGGGAGCCATCTGAGGGGCCGGGGTAGCGAAACCACCCAGCGCCGAGGCGATGGCGCTCTGAAAGGCCCCAATCATATCCCTCTTGAGCTCGGCCAGCATATCCATCGTCACTGGTGGCCCTGTGGGTGGCGAGCCTCCGAATCCTGCATCTCGCTCGTCCTCGCCCGCCATGCTTTCTCTTAAAGACTTTCCTGCACTAGTCACACTCCACGCTCACCGCACCAAGAATGTTGAAACCAGAAACTGGTCTCTTGTGGAGCTCGGGGCCCTCAACAGGTTGAGGGGCGACTAGCACTTACTTGTCTCTTGGGGAGAGCAAGTCGGGGTTCCAGAACTCAACACAGAACCTTAAACTCAGCAGGGAGGTCCCACCGCACACCCGGAAGATCTTTAGATTGCTTCCCCTCCTAAGCCAAAGCTGAGGCCCGGGCACCTTGGAGAGCTCAGGGGAGTCTCGGCAAGGATAACCAGAGGAGAGAGAAGCTTCAAACCGGACTCCTCTCCAAAGGTGCCCTTTGGGTCTTATTTATAGTTTTTCAGAACTGGTCTGCGAATAGCGGAACTCCGCCTTTTAAACTTACTATACGCACCCCAATTTGGCCTGCCAATAGCCAAACTCCGCTGTTTGAAGGGGCTATATGCAGACCTCCAGGGGCAAGAGGGTAATTCTAGCTTCTAACCCTCCCTAAAAAAGGGGGGGGTCTGCGGGACTACTCGAGTTTCTGGGTCTCGCTCGCTTTAAGCGAGAACACCTGCCCTCTCTGCGACCTCACGGGTCTCGCAGAACCTGTGGGACGCGCCACGCTTCCCGTCAAGGATTCGGGCGAGACCGATGTTGGTACTCTGGTCTCGCCTCTTTATAGCTGCTGAGAACATGTAAGTGGCAATCTCGCCTATGCTTCCTGGAAGACTGGCTTTACGAGTTCTAATGGGAGGAGCCGGGCGAACCCCGGGTTGTACAATCATTATATAGATGAAGACCTAACGATTAAACCTTAACGCGAGGAAAGACGTCACGTCAATTTGACGGAAAAGACTTGTCGTCAAAATGGAAAAACAAAGTTTACGAGAAAAGATAGAACCAGACTTCTCGAGAGATCCAAGGCTTCTCTAGAGAAACCGGCTAGTTCTCGAAAAACAGCTTTAGAAGAGAATATCAAAGAATTATGACAGGGCCTCTCGAGAGATACAAGACTTCTCGAGAGCATAAGAAACTTCTCGAAAGCAAAAGTACTTCTCGAGAGAGTAAGGACTTCTCGAAAGCTGAGCTGAGACAGACTTCTCGAAAACAAACGAAAAAGAAGTTTTCTCGAAAACTAAGAGGACTTTTCGAGATAACAATGATTTCTCGAGAGATGAAAATAACTACTCGAAAAATTCAACTTTTTCGAGAAAGACCTCTGAGACAACCCTTCTCGAAAAATAACAAGGACTTCTCGAGAGTATAGAAGGACTTCTCGAAAAGTACCTTTACATCTCGAAAAATTTACTTAGGAAAAATTTCTTCCTTTTTCTCTAGACCAATGCTGCACTCCAAGCTTTGAATCTTTAATGTCTTGATCATAAAGTGTATCCCAATTGAGAGATCACACATGAGTCAACCCCATACCCCACACAATGAAGAATTACATTGCATGAGACTGTGCTTATTGACCCATTGTGACCTGACATTGGTCTACACTTAGCAATGTGAACCTGCAAGAACAATACTAGAAAAATATATCAAATACACAAACAATTCAATCTTGGTTCAAAGTTGACTTTCTACAAATCAAGGTTATTGTGGATGCAATACCCAACACAAAGTGCCTCCTAAAGGTGACCATTGAAGGCCGGGAACTCCTTGCTCCGGCAACCATCTTGAGGTTGTCGGTCTTCGACCTTGTCTTGGGGATGACATGGCAAACTTGGATCCTTGCTCAGATTGATTGCCCGACAAGGAAGGTCGTGCTAAGATATGACAACACCTACATGGCCTTCGAAGGTATTATCCCGGCCTCACATCATTTACTGACTTGTACTCAGGCCACCAAGGTCCATTTACTGGGAGACGAGGTGTATATGATCTATTTCGAGGTGAAGGAAGCAGAGACTCCCATAGCCAATATCCCCATTGCGCATGATTTTCCTGATGTATTTCCAGAGAAGCTACATGGGTTACCGCTGCACAGGGAGAAAGATTTTCATATTCAGCTAGTGTCCGGGACGAAGCTGGTATCTAGAGCTCCATATCGGATGGCTCCAAAAGAACTGGCAGAGTTCACGAACCAACTTCAAGAACTAGTCGAGGCAGTATTTGTTAGGTCGAGCTCCTCACCACGAGGATCCCCAGTATTGTTTGTAAAGAAGAAGGACGGGACAGTCAGGTTGTGCATTAACTATAGAGGATTGAACAGGCTGACACTCTGAAACATGTACCCCTTACCGAGAATAGATGATTTATTTGATCAGTTGGAGGGATATCATTGGTTCTTGAAGCTTGATTTAAGATTGGGGTATTATCATCTACGGATCCAAGAGAGGGACATTCCGAAGACAGCATTTAGTAGTCGATATGGCCTCTATGAGTTCACGATGATGCCATTCGGGCTGACGAATACACCATCTGTATTCATGATTCTAATGAACCGAGTGTTCGAGGCCTATCTCAATGTATTCATCATCGTGTTTATAGATGATATCCTCATCTACTTGAGGACGGAGGAGTAGCATACACGACACTTGACACTGACTTTGGAGAAGCTCCGAGAGCACAACCTATATGCAAAGTTCAGTAAGTGCCAGTTCTGGTTGAAGGAGGTGGCCTTCCTATGTCACGTTATCAGTGGAGCTGGACTATCTGTGGATTTGATGAAGATTCAGGTCATGTGAGATTGGCCGCCATTGAAGACAACATCCGACATATGGAGTTTCTTAGGACTCGTCGGTTACTACCGGAAGTTCTTGGAGGGATTCTCTCGAATTGCCCTTCCACTCACATCCCTGACGAATAAGGATACACCATTTGTATGGATGCCGTAATGTGAGATTGCCTTCTATTATATAAAGAATAGGCTTACCTTAGCTCCCATCCTTGCCCTTCCATCAGGGAAGGAAGGATTCCAAGTCAACACTCACACATCTTATCAGGGGATGGGTGTCATTTTGATGCAGCACGGGCATGTGATATCTTATGCTTCTCACCAATGGAAGAAGTATGAACAAAACTACCCAGTGCATGACTTGGAGATAGGGGTTGTGATCTTCGCCTTAAAGATCTGGAGGCATTATATATATGGGGTCCATTGTGATATCTTCTCGGATCACAAGAACGTCAAATTTGTGGATACTCAGAAGGAGCTGAACATACGACAGAGACGATGGGTGGAGTTTCTTTCTGACTATCATTATACCATGCACTACCACCCCGGGAAGGCGAATATGGTAGCCGATGCTCTTAGCGGGAGAGGTGCTGTATCAGGTTCAGAAGCCCAGATGATGGCTATGGAGCTGGTGCGAATGCTAGATGACATGCGAATATCCTTGGTTTCCATGGCTGACTCTGATATCTACGAGGAGTATCTAGCATCGATGAACATTACTAATGATATACGAGATCGCATAAGGGATGGAAAAAGGCAGGACGCTATGTTAGAGCCGATATTCAGGGATTTGGAGGCAGGCAGGGCTAGGGATTACTCGTTGAAGGATGATCTCTTGCTTTTCAATGGCCGAGTGTATATAGCGGCAGGAGGTCAGATTTGGGTGGATATTTTGACTGAAGCACACTGTAGTAGGTATTCAGTGCACCCTGGGATCACGAAGATTTCAACAAAACTCAAGAGGACCAGGTATTGGTCGGGTATAAAGAAAGATATCACCTACTTTGTGACGCACTGCGAGACTTGCCAACTCCTGAATGCTGAGTGCAAGAGCCCTGCAGGATTACTGCAGCCACTACCGGTACTGGAGTGGAAGTTTGATGATATAGCGATATACTTCGTACATGGACTTCCCTGTTCTCGTGTTGGAAATGATTCGATATGGGTGATCATTGACAGACTGCCAAAGGTCGCTCAATTTATTCCAGTGAGGAAGGACGCTTCGGTCAGTGTTTACTACGGGCGTGTATGGAATAGTTTGTTCATTACTATGGTGTGCCCAAGAAAATCATGTCAGATTGGGATGGTTGATTTACAATGAGAGAATGGAGAGCAGTCCAGGCTTACCTAGGATCTCATCTAACTTTTAGTACCGCATTTCACCCTCAAACAGATGGGTAGACGGAGTGTACCAACCGGATGATGGAGGGTTTTCTACGCCTATGTATCCTAGATCACGGGGACTCATGGGAGAGACTGTTTACACTTATCGAGTTCTCTTACAACAACAGGCATCAATTCAGTCTATGCATGGCCCCCTATGAGGCCTTGTATGGATGGATGTGCAGGATTCTGCTATCTTGGATCCATGATGAGGATCCAAAGGCACTTGGCTCAGAGTTTGAGGAGGACACGGACGCTCAGGTGCGGCTGATTCGAGACAGGATGCTGGTAGCCCAGAGTAGGCATGCCAAATATTATGTTGCGCAGCATCGTCAGGTCGAGTTTTGGGTTGAAGACCAGGTATTCTTGAAGATACGTCTGAAGCATGGAGTCTTGCGGGTACGCGGGCAGAATAGGCTCAGTCCCAGATATATGGGGCCATACAGGATCCTGGAATGGATCGGCCCCTTGGCTTACAGACTGGAGCTACCAGAGAAGGCCTCTTCTACGGCCAGAACAATGGGTTATTACTACAGCTAGCCCAGTAGCTTTCGATCGATCGGTTCACCTTAAGCCTGTTTAGATAGACGATACGACGGTATGAGTCATGCGGCAGAAGTAAGTTCTGTTGGTTAAGGTCTTATGGTCCAATCATGGACAGGAGGAGAAAACTTGGGAACCTATGGATCTTATGCAGCAGAAGTACCAAGAACTCTTCGAGACAGGTATAACCTCAACCATCTAAAGTTTGAATTATCTTAGAGTTTCTAGAAACCCCGTAGGCTTAACTTTAATTTCGAGGATGAATTTTTATTTTTATGTATTGGGATTTGTAACATCCCCCAAACTTCTAGGCAACTAAGTTTGTTTTTGTCATGACTATGCCATGACAAAGCCCTAGGGTGACTCAAAAGTGACATAAGGACTTAGGAAAGAGATGAAATATCATTGGTCTACAAATAGCAAAACTATGACCAGTGCTAGGGTTTGAGATTTGAGACCCAGGATGGACTCCTAACCCCATCATGACACCCTAGGTCGCTTAAGGGGATCGCTTGGGTCACTTAGGACCCATTGGGGTCAACCAAGAAGGTCAAGTTGACCAAAGTCAACACACACTCTAGTTTGGTCAAACTAGCTAACCTATGGTTAATTTGCCCTTAAATGTCAAGGGACTCACTACCACCTAGTTGGATCAACCCCCTCACTCAAATTGGTCTAGGGTTGGGCTAACTCACCTTGTGACATTTGACCTAAAATGGGTTAAATGGGTCCAAACCCTAAACCCTTTGAGTTTTCATCAAATTGATTGGTCAGATAGGTCTAACATCAGTATAATTATATGGTGGCCCACTCAATTTAAGAGATTGGTGACTAGGAGAGAGAAATTGGAGGTTTTCCCCAATTTAGAGAAAGAGAGAGAAAGAGAACATTCATGGTCATTGAATGCAATTGACCCCTCAATCCTCCCCCAATTGAAGGGCATTCACCTCCTCCTTTAGTTATAGGGAGATTTCTGATGTTTTCATGCCTAGGGCGTTCAATTTCATGAGAATAGGACATGGCTGAAATCTCCCATCAATGGTCATTAATGGCCACCACATGTAACCCCCATCTTACCTCCAATTTGAGCCTTTATCTCCTGCTCTGGTTCAAGAGAAGTGAAACCCCCTTCTTCCAGAAATAATTGTGCATTGGAGGCTCGGATAGGCATGGTTCCAAAAGCTCCACGAGCTCCCATGGTGAATGCAAGGTTGACAATGCAATCTGCACTAATTTAGGTTCGATCCTCTTCTCCTCCCTCCTTGCATAGACCTCATTCGGTTGGGGGCTCGATACGAGATAAAACCTGCTTGGATCGAGCCACTGAGTGCTCCTCTTGAAGCCCTCTTTCCCATGCTAGAAACACGCCTCTCAGCCACCTCCGGCCTGCCAACTACCGTAAATTGCCGGCCACCACCTCGACGAAGGTGGTGGAGGCATTGGCCGGTCGGGGAGGTGGATAGGTGTCCGAGTATTGGTGCTCAAAGGTGCTCCAGGACGAAGCACCCTGGACCATCCAATGATTGGTGATGATAACCAGGAGCCATCAGATCCCCTGGATCTGATATTCGCAGACCCGGATATTTAAATAGTTTAATGATTATTAAGGTTTATTTATATCAATCACTATTTGAACATTGTTTAGTTTTAATATTAAAAATACTTGGAGCCTGCATTGGTGGAAGTGTTCAACATAGAAATTGTAGGCCATGATGTTTACTTTATTTTAAAACTAGTTTCACAACTTTTGGTCCACAGGATCCCCCTCAACAACAATTTTGGTGAAGGGTGCCCCTAGGTTGACCAGAAATTAGAATGGGTGCCCCCATTGATTCCCTTGGTCAAATGACCTGCAATTTGGGCCATAGCTTAGTCTAGACATGAACTACATCATATCCAAAAAAATAAAAAATTTGAGATGATTTTTTATAGTTTTTGTAATAATTTAATAATCCATATATGATTTAATTTTGGGGTTTAATTAACCCAAATTCACACAAACCTCTGGTGGATGGTTAGTGGTGATATTATAAGACCTTGATAAAATTGTCAGCCCATTTGGGTTTGATTTGATTAGGTAAATTGGTAGTCAAAATGGTCTCTTAGGAAAGTCAACCCTAGGACTTGTAAAAGTGCACATATTGAATTCAAGTGGCCAAACCTCATCCAATGTGATGGAATCTTGGCCACCACTTTGGATTCACATAAGACACCACCACAAGTGGTTTTGATGGAATTGGGTTGGACAAACTCAAGGATCCTAGTGCAAACACTAGGGTCAACTTATAGGGTTTGTGAAGTATGTAGGCTCATCTTTTGAAGGATGACTATAAAACTTTGGGAATGGTTTCATAAGGTGAATACACACCTTGGGTAACATAATTGGGGTAATTGGAGTTCACTTCACCCACTGAAGAATGAATATTAACAAAATGAACCTTCACTTTAGGTGCCATTTCCTTGGTCAAATGACCTTGGAATAGTGTGAATCTCTGGCAGTGAGATATCTATGATATTATTAACCTCTGGTAATTTTGGTATATTTAATGGAGTTATATTTTTGGTAGTTCCTTTAGAAAGTGTCAAAGGTCAGTTATCATGAAACAAATTATTTACCTGGTCAAATGGCATTAGATGAGTATGAAACTTGGTCAGAGAGCATTTAGGGACAATATTGACCACTGGTAATTTTATTGTAATCATTGGAAATGTATTTTTGATAGCTCTAGTGTAATATGTATTAATTCAGTCACCATGATATAAATTATTTAGCTGATTAAATGATGTTAGAAAATTATGGAAATTGGTCAGTGATCTCTTAGGCTCATTTTCTTGCTCTTGTAATTTTGTTACATTTATTGGAAAAATACATCTGGTAGATCCTTCACCATGTACCAATATTCAGTTGTTAGTAAAAAAATTATAAAGTGATCATTTCTTCTGGGAAAAATTTGAAAAATTGGCCAGAGAGTCTCTAGGGATACTATAGAGCTCTGGAAATTTTTTTATGATTTATGGATGATTATTTACTGTACCTTACACATATAGTTGATAAATTACCATTTGTGATTTAATTAAATTATGTGGGCTTATAATCTCCAAAAATTACCAATCTCCGATAGAGGATATTTTAGGTCAATTAGAACACCTAGGAATTTATTCATGACATTTCAGAAAAAGGAAGTTGATGTTCCTTCACAATATTGAATTATGGCCTAATTAATCATATAAAAATTTCCATGCGTCTAAATAGGGAAGAAAATGTAATTTATAGATTTTCTATCATTATTGTTCATAACCAATCTGGATATATATTTTGTCATGAGGATACCTTAGGTGTTATGGATCCTTTATGTGAGTCAATCTTTCCCCTTAGGGATGAAGTGGTATGCGGATAGACAAAAAGGAGTCTAGTGATTTTGGGATTCTTAATGAGTTCATGAGAAGGGAATCTTCAGTGGAGTGACAAGTGTCAGTTCTAAGATGGAAGGGGCAAAAGTTCCTCCAAGACCTCCCCTAGTTATGGGTGTGAGCGGTATACTCTTAAGTAGAGTGTTGGTGTTCAAGAGACCATTAATACTACCGGTGAACCATAATCTGCTATAAGACTCTAGAGCAATATAAGAGAGTGATATTTGGTAGTCACCAATAAAACTAAGTGTTTTGTGAAATGGTGGTTTGGGGTGTCATCCCATTATACCTCCTAGTACCGCTGTGAGCCCCTCACAGGGTAAACCTCAGGAATTCCAAGACTAAACCCTAAACTAATAGGGCATGTAACAAAAAGATTAATCTAATAATAAAAGATCAAGTACATGTATACACAAGCCCCATATAATGGGAAGATAGTTTGGTTGGTCTAGTCCTGTGAGTAGTGGGCTCGGTGTGAGTTTAGTGAAGAAATGTGATGCAAGTTATGGCTTGGTGTTTGTTGAAATGAACTAGTTAGTCTAGTGAGTCGATGGCTTAGGAGTTCAATTATTGCATATGTCCTTGTGCATATAAGTGGTGGGTCATCGGTATTAGGCAGTCGTTCACACCGACGCCAGTATGTTGGCTCGGCAAGTATGATTATTCACTTAGCCAAGAAAAGACTGGTGGATTTTGCCAGCATTTGTACAAGATGCTTCATTGCACCTGGTTTGGTGTACTGAGTAGTACGTAAGGTCTAGGTTAGGTAGTGTGAATACCGGCCTAGGAGTGGGGTAGCCTAACCTGTAAAACCCCCCTCCCGAAACACAAGACACAGCTGGGGTGAGTCCTATGCCCAGAACAACCGCCTTGCAGCAGCGTCAGCATACGGGATAACCTGTAGCCCAAGACTTCTATCCTGCCGGCAAAACCAATATCATCATGCCAACCCATCAATAATGGAAAAACAACAGAAGCCATATATTCACAATTAAGTAAAGATGACCCAACAAGTACAAAAGGACAGGTAGCTACAAAGCTCCTGCAAAATTTCAGAGTACAAAATTTGCCCAAAGGCTACATCTCAAAACACTCGCTCACATCTATCATTGATGGTAGTGAAGGTATCATAGTCTCAGGCCCTATCGCCCTAGCCTAGCTGTCCTCCTGCATCGTACGGTGCTTTTCCACCTGCCGCTAGGTGTCCTCCTGCAAATAATGATGTTGCAATTGTTAGTCATAAACACTAAGTGGCTTCACATCCTCTCCCCCTGTGACTCTTAAGCACCGGGCGGAAGGAAGGAGTGAGAACGCTGCAATATAATCAGTAATATACAATATAGCAAGAATATAAGAGTACATCTATTCAAGCAATATAGTCAGCAACAAGGTATAAACAGAGCAGAGTATATAAAGAACTGAATTGAACTTAACTTATAAGGATGCCCACACAAGCTTATAAGTTAAGGGTCTTCCACAATAATATATAACTTATCATATAAAGATGCTCATACAAGTTTATATGATGATGATCTTTATGCGTTGCAATGCAATGAATGTATGTATGATGACTCACACATGATTTACGCACGTACTCTGATTTTCTATGTCGACGTAGACTTATACTTCCATATTTTACAGGGTAGCTAACCTCTCAGGCATCACCCGTCATGGCAAGACGGTGATAGTGGATTGGGCTATCCACTATTACGTGGGTATGCACACTACCATACCTAGGCCTTACATACGCCTCGACGCTAAGAACACAATAGCGGAGCACCTTCGTACTGGACATGGAAGGGGTCTTGGGAAGTAAGCACCAAGAGCCCATCCCAACCAGTCAATGGCACGGAAGGGGTATTTGGAAGTAAACACAGAGAGCCAAGACCAACCATCCAAGATCTATCTTCCACCTCCCGTCGGTGTGATGACTGGTGAGCCCGTAGATTTGCCACAAGTAATCCTCCAATAACGATCATTATGCAATCGTGTGAAGACTATACACACCCATGTAATTCCCAAGCTCAACCTATGCTATCAAGAACCCAAGGACTCCTAACCAAGACCATAACATAGTTAATATTACAAGTTCAATCGATGCTACTTAGCATAACAACTTAGGATATATCAATATCCTATAATCCACACCAACCATCACTGCTACCCATAACGAGTTGTCATAACTCATGTCCAGTGGCATGTGTATGTACCGGAAATACTCTCCTTGATCCTATAGGACTACTTGTATGTTTATTGTCATGTTCAAGTTTACTATATACATCGGCCCAAACATGTAAACCATACCAATCCTCATGCTCGATTCACAACATGTTTTGAACGCAATTGAATTCATAAGCGTTATTCGATCACATTTAGTAAATGCCAATCATCTGGAACCCGTTGTCCTAAAGGGTCATCAGTCGTAATCTCTACTAAGTGGTTATCGCAAATCTAACTTTACGATAGGTTACCAAGTGATATAGATATGGTTTTATGCATGTTTCCAAAATCCTTCTCTAAATGAGCACTGGTGTGCAAATCTAGCACATCGCTATAGGCGGTAGCTAGACTGCGGCACGAAATGGCAGTGTACCGATCGTTCAAGTAATATAAAACGAGGAGTGAATCCTCGAGTATCAAATCTCAAAGGAACACAGTAAGGTGGAGTTAACTATTGAGGAATGACTTGAGATCGAAGTCCTTTCGAGCGGAGGGATTGCTGAAAAAGGGGGGTGATTTGGTTTGTGGAAATAAAAGAAAAAGAGCGCCTAAAACTACTCCTATGCAATGCCGCTATGCAATGCTTCGCTTGGCGGGATGGAGACTAGGCAGTCCTTGAGCGCGCTGCTTCGCAAGGGCGGATGGACGAGTAGGCAAGCGGAATCGAACTGTGCAGGCATTGAGCGCGCTGCTTCGTTAGGCAAATGGATTACACGGGCTGCTATGCACCGCTTCGCTACTTGGATGGACGAGAAGGCTTGTAGATGGAATGGGTCACACCGGCGGAATGAGGGTCGCAAGCACCTCGTTAACAGGAACGCCACTAGCAATTGCTAGTGCGGCACACGGAACACTAGCACCACAGTCACCACGAAAGCACACTAAAAGTGGAGGTTAGATCTTAAGTTACTCTAGAGGGGGGGTGAATAGAGTATTAAAACTTTTCCTTAGTTTTTATAGCGAAATTAAAATAGTATTATATATAGGTGTAAGCTGTGTGAGAATTATATAAACAGAAAAATTAAGTAAATGTAATCACAAAACAAACAGCACAAGCACAGAAAATAATCAAACACAGAAGACACAAGGAGCTATAGTAGTTCCCCAATAAATCTGGGTATGTCTACTCTTCTACCACCTTTGGTAGGAATCCACTAGGAGGTTGTTGATAAGGTGCCCTCACACCAGGTGAGCTGTTGATAAGGTGCTCTAACCAAACTGCAGGTTTTTGAAAAGGTGTCCTGTCACTGAGATTAACTTTTGAAGGGAGTTAAAACCCTGTACAAGAGAGGTAAGAAAGAGTTTATAGTATTCTTCTCTGTCAAGATGCTGAGAGAAGACTCTAGTGGATGTTGTTGTAAAGCTCCCCCTGTCAGATTGAAGTGTTTGACAGAAGATGAAGAAGCTTTTTCTTGGAAACAAAAATCTCCTGTAGCAGATTGATCTGGAAGAACAAGTTCTTCAGATTGCTTGTTGCTCTTTTAGAAGATCTGAATTTGCAGCAGATTCTGAGTGAATGCTCTTGAGGATGATGTTCTCAGAAGTTTTGTGCTGCTTGTAGAAGAAGATTAAGAAAAATACTTTCTGAGATGTCTATCTATATCTTCTTCTTCTTCTTTAAGCTATAAATATATGTATCCTTTTTATTCTGTAATAGAACGACGTTTGAATTCTGTCGATTCAAACGATTTTGGCAGGTCCTTTTATTTTTGACTGTGAAAAGATTCCTTTTCATTAAATGTCAACGGCTATTGCTGCCTTGGAAAAAGGAAAGAAGAGAATATATTAACTGAGTTTAATATCCTTCCTTATCTGTCAGAATACGTCCAAAGGATATTAAATAGATCCGTTATATTCGTCGTTTTGCTGTTAGGATAGATAGAATATAGTTGATAACAAATCTGGGCTTCAATAAATGATCTGTCGAACGCTGACTACAATCTGTCGAGCGCTGTCCAGAGGATGTTGAACGCTGGCTAGAAAACTGTCGAGCGCTGTTCAGAGAATGTTGAACGCTGGCTGGAAAACTGTCGAACGCTGTTCAGAGAATGTTGAACGCTGGCTGGAAAACTATCGAGCGTTGTTCAGAGAATTTTGAACGCTGGTTGGAGAACTGTCGAGCGCTGTTCAGAAAATGTTGAACGCTGGCTGGAGAACTGTCGAGCGCTGTCAACAAAAACTGTCGAACGCTGTGAGCCATCTGTCGAGCACTGCTAGCCATTTGTCGAGCGCTGGGAACCTTAGATTTAATTTTAAGTTCTAGCTAATTTATCTGCCTATAGACTTGACCCTTAAACTATACAATGGGGTCAACTGATCCTAATCAGTACATAGTGATCTTAGCCCAAAACAGTAAAAGGGTTGTTCCGACAATCTCCCCATATTTGGGTTAGGATACTATTTGACAAGAAAAATTAAATAGATACAGCAGAAAGTATAATCAACAGAGCAACAATATATCTGATAGATTAAAATAGATCATCAGATAAGATAAAAAATAAATGCTCTGAGTTTAGAAACCTTACATTCATAACCAAGCAATTCATTTAAGACTTTTTGTCCTGAGAAGGTGACTTGAATATGATTTTCCTGTTGGGGTCTTCTGATTTCTTTTTGCTGATAAACAAATCTTGAGCACCAATGATTTTCTGTTCTTTGACATGAGGGATAAATGCTTCTTGGTGCATATTAATATATTCCTCAGTATTGAATGCTTTAACTGTTTTGTATTTTTCAAGTTCTTTTCTTCTGTATTCTGACATGGTTGAGAAACTTGAGAAGTCTTTGCCTTCTGCTTTAGCCTTTTTAATCTGTGCATATGCAATTGTTTCTTTCAGTCTTGCCATCTGACAGATTTTCTCTTCTTCTGGATCTGGAAAGTAATAAATATCTTCTGAATCATTTTTGTCTTGAGTGACCTTTTGAGGTACTCTATCTCTGTGAAGAGATCCATCAGAAATGTGAAGTTTGTATTCTGAAGATATTTGAGAAGAAGAAAAGGTTTGACTTCTTTGAAAGATAGGAGCTGATTTCTTAGAGGAAGGAGCACTGCCTGATCCAGAGGTTTGAGAACCACTAGAACTACCATGTCTCCCTGAATGTTGAGAACTTGGCTTCTGAGAGGAAGATGATACACGTGCTGATCCTGTTGCACCAGCTGCTGGAGGAGGAGGAGGAGGAGGAGGATTGTGCTTGACTGGTTTGTCAGGGATGTAGCCAGTCTTCTTGAATTTCTTCCTCCTATTGTTCTCATTTCTGGAGAGCTTCATCCAGTGAGGAGTTTTCTCATCAAGAGGGACATTATACACAATGTACAGAGGAATGTCATTATTTGGATTTGGGGGCTTGGGAGCAGCCTTTGACTTATCTGTTCTTTTCTTTCTTTTCTTTGAAGGTGTATCATCAGAATCACTGTTGTCATCATCATCATCAGAGTCAGGAGATGAGATTGGCTTATTGTATAGATCATCAATTCTCTTGATTGCTTCACGAGCCTTTAATCTTTCTTCTTCAGCTTTGTCAAACTCTGCATCTGCTTCTCTCCAGATTTCATCAAAGCTTGGCATTGGTTCTTCATTCCATACAGGAATTGGAGGTGAAGAAGTAATTTGTGGGTCTGTGGTATCATCAAGGAATTCTGCAAGATCATCTTCATATTCTGCAGAATGATCCTTTATTTGGATGTCTTGAACAGTGGATGAAGGAATAGAGGATAAGTAATTTTGTATGATATCAGAATGAGTTTTCTGAGGAAGGCAAATCAGAGCCTTTGATAGATCCTCTATGTATACCTTTGGTGATACCCTTGAAGTATATATGACATCAAATTTTGATAATAAGCTATATAGATCACAGGATGGATGAATGCATATATTATTTATTTCTTCTATAACTTGTGTATCTGGATCAATTATATCTGTATCAAAAATTGTAACTTCTGTTTCTTCTTCTGGAGTTTCTTCTATTTCTGGAGCTTCTTCATAGGACATCTCCCCCTGCCTAGCTTCAGGACAGCCTGAATCTAGGCCCCTAGTAGAAGGGACAGCAGTGGAGGAGAGAAGAGAAGCTATCTTAGTAGATAAAGTAGAAAGTGCCTGAAGAACTGGAGCAAGTTTTGCATCCAGGAGCTGGCTCATTTTAGGAAGGATAAGATCAAAGACTTGATCAGCAATAGAGGAGAGGTTGAGGGATGGATAATCTGGTGGATGGCGAGTGGATGGTTGTGAAGTGGATGGAGATGATATTGGAGGAATGATATTGCTGATGTTGGTGGTATGTGTGGAAATGTCTAGATGGATTGGACTAGGAGAATGAATAGGTGAATGATATTCATTGTGTATTGGAGAGGGAGGTGTGGTAGGTAGTGGTTCTGAAGATAGGGGTGGAGGAGGAGCATCACTGATGTGGGTAGTTGAGAGTGGAATATCATTGATGGGTGATATTGCAGTTGAAGGAGGGGATGAAGACTGAGAATGTGCAGGAGATTGTTGAGCAGGTGGAGAGAGGATATGAGAGGAAGGAGGAACTGAGGAAGGATCTTCTAGAAGGGTAGAGGGAGTGACTTGATCAGTCCTTGTGTCCTCAGAAGCTTTCCTTTTTCTGGAGGCCTCAGCTCCTGTATTCTTCTTGAGAATTACTCTATCCCATTTAGCAAAGAGTGCTGAGGTCAGCCTCTTGCTGGCATTTATTGTTACTTTTGGTGACACCAAAAGCTCTGGATGCCTTTCCTGCAGAAAAATTCCTAAAATTCTTCCAAAGCATACATTCTCTGTAGAGTTTTTCTTTTTAATTAGGTCAAAAAGGATTGATCCCCAGTTGACTTTCTTCTTCTCCATTAAGGCCACCATTAACAGAAATTGGTGCCTACTGATATAGTCATGCCCAGAAGTCTTGCTCAGCAAGACTTTTCCAACAATATCTGCTAAGAACTTGTAGTCCTAAGACAGATTCTTTTTCAGAATGTGGCCAGGGTTTCCAGACAAATGGCCCATTTTGACTAAAGCTTCATCAAATTCATTTGAGCTTATGTCTAATTCATCTTCACCATTTTCAAGACCAAAGATTTCAGAAAGGATGGTGGGAGAGAGAGAGACATGATTACCTGAGATTGTTCCCGACAAGCTTTTATCGACTGGTTTTGCAGTGAAAACCCATTCTTTTATCTCTGCAACAGCTATCTTCTGCCTGGTGCTTAGAAGCTTCCTTAGGTGTTGTTCATCCAGCGTTTGAAGAATATCCTTGAAGATTTGGTCTGACTGTGCAAACGAGTCCATGTCAATGTCAAAATCTGCGTCAAACTTCATTAGGTGCAGAGAGGCCTGAGGAATCGCCATTGTTCCTGCAAAGAAAGTTGAAGATCAAGTGCAGAGGGGAACTGGAGGGAAAGACGATTTCTGTAGGCGCAAAGCTTAGAATAAGATAAAATAAGTGTTATATAGTCGAGAAAATAGGGAGGAGAATTCGAGGAGCGATGTTCGGCAAAACCTAATTAAATCTGAAGTCGAACCGACTTTAAAATTTTGTCGGACAGTAAAAAAAATATCTTTTTCGTCGACCGCCGTTCGACAAATGAGATTTTCTTCACTGACTCTGAATATGAAGGTTTTTGTCGACCATCGTTCGACGAATAAAAATTTGTCGTTCTTCGTTCGACAAAAATTTTGGATAGGATAGAAAATATAATTTTCAACAAATTGAGTCTCCATCTATCATTCCCAGTTGATTCATAAAGAAGATATGTTTCTTTTCATCCAAGGGTTTGGTGAAAATATCTGCTCTTTGTAAATCAGTGGAGATGAACTGTAGGCAAATTTTATTTTTATCCACATTATCTCTGATAAAGTGGTGCCTTATTTCTATGTGTTTAGTCCTACTATGGAGAACTGGATTTTGTGCTATAGATATTGCACTAGTATTGTCACAAAATATAATTGACTGATTTAAGTTGATACCATAGTCTAGAAGTTGATTTTGTATCCACAGTATCTGTGAGCAGCAACTGCCTGCAGCAATGTATTCTGCCTTAACTGTTGATGTGGACACAGATGTCTACTTCTTACAAAACCAAGACACAAGCCTATCACCAAGAAACTGACAAGTTCCTGATGTGCTTTTTCTGTCTACTCTGCATCCAGCATAATCTGAGTCTGAGAATCCAGTTAACTCAAATTCAGATGTTGTTGGATACCAGAGACCTAGATTAGGACAACCCTTTATATATCTTAAAATCCTTTTTAATAAAGATAGATGAGATTCTTTAGGGTTAACTTGAAACCTAGCACAAATACAAGTAGCAAACATTATATCAGGCCTACTAGCTGTCAAATAGAGTAATGAGCCAACAATTGCTCTATACACCTTCTGATCAACAGGTTTCCTTGATTCATCAGCATTAATGACAGCATTAGAAGCCATGGGTGTTTTCATGGGAGAGGAATCAGACATTCCAAACCTTTTTACTAATTCCTTAGCATACTTGGATTGTGAAATGAAAATTCCTGATGAGTTTTGCTTCACTTGAAGACCAAGGAAGTATGATAATTCACCCATGCTACTCATTTCAAATTTAGATTGCATAAGTTTAGAGAACTTTTTGCATAAATTTGAATCAGTAGAGCCAAAAATAATATCATCTACATATATTTGAACTAGCAGTGTTTGATTTTTATGTATTCTGAAAAATAAGGTTTTGTCTACTAAGCCTCTACAGAACTTGTTTTCCAATAGAAAATTAGCTAAGGTCTCATACCATGCCCTGGGAGCTTGTTTGTGACCATAGAGAGCTTTATTAAGCTTGAATACATAAGAAGAGTGAGTTGGAGAGATGAAACCTGGTGGTTGTTCCACATAGACTTCTTCCTTGATATCTCCATTTAGGAATGCACTTTTTACATCCATTTGATATACCTTAAATTGTTTGTATGCAACAAATGCTAAAAATATTCTGATAGCTTCAAGTCTTGCCATAGGTGCAAATGTTTGATCATAGTCTATGCCTTCTTCCTGTGAATATCCTTGAGCTACTAGCCTTGCTTTATTTCTCACAATATTTCCTTGATCATCAAGTTTGTTCCTGAAGACCCACTTGGTGCCAATGACTGGATGGTCTCTTGGTCTTGGAACCAAATCCCAAACTTTGTTTCTTTCAAACTGGTTGAGTTCCTTTTGCATTGCAAGAATCCAATTTGGATCTTGTTCTGCATCTTTTATGGTTTGAGGTTCAACTTGTGATAGAAAGCAAGTATGCATCTGATTTTGGTGTAGTTGATGTCTTGTCTGAACACCTGCTGAAATATCACCAATCACTTGTGAAATTGGGTGATCTCTAATTGTGATGTGATCAACAGTTGGAGTTAATTCTGCAGTGGTATTTATTTGGGGATTTTGTTCAGTAATTGTATCCTGTGGAGGATGTTCTGTTGTTGCTTGATTCTGATAATCAACAAGATCTGGATGATCTTCTTCTTCACTATCTTCAAGGTTTTGAGCTAATGGTTGCATTGAATCTCCTGACTGTAGATTTAGTTCATTAAGCTCTTCACATAGAGCTGGTACCTGCAAAGCATTCTTGGTAGAAGAGTTCTTCTCCTTGCAAGAGATGTTAGTTTCATCAAAGGAAACATGCATGCATTCTTCTATCTTAAGAGTGGATTTATTAAATACCCTATATGCTTTGCTAACTATTGAATATCCTAAGAAAATTCCTTCTTCAGATTTTGGTTCAAATTTTCTAAGATATTTCTTATCATTGTTATGAACAAAACATTTACAACCAAAATTTCTGAAATAGTCAATTTTAGGTTTCTTCCCTTTAAGTAATTCATAAGGAGTTTTACCCTTAAGTTTGTGTATCAAACTTCTATTCAGAACATAGTTTGCTGTGCTAACAGCTTCTGCCCAAAAGGATAGTGGAAAATTAGCATCTGCAAGCAATGTTCTTGCTGATTCAATTAGGGTTCTATTTTTCCTTTCAACTACCCCATTCTGTTGAGGAGTTCTAGGAGCTGAGAAGCAATGCCTGATACCTTCCTTCTCACAGAATTCTTGCATAAGAAGAGACTCAAGCTCAGTGCCATGATCACTTCTGATCAATGCAACTACAGTAGAGTATTCAATCTGTATGCTCTAAAGAAAGTCTGTAAGAACTTTAAAGTTATCTGACTTTTCTCTCAAAAAGAATACCCAAGTGAATCTAGAGAAGTCATCTACAATAACTAGAGTGTAAGACTTCCCTCCTAAACTCTTTATTGCTATAGGTCCAAAAAGGTCCATATGTAGCAAAAATAAGATTCTAGGTGAATCACTTTTAGATAAGGATTTAAAACATTTTTTGGTTTGCTTACCTAGCTGGCATGCCCTACATAAACCTTCTTTCTTATATGATTCTGATGGTAGACCTCTAACAAGATTATCTTTAGATAGTTTGGCAATTGTTCTAAGATTTACATGCCCTAATCTTTTATGCCATAATTCACTAGGTTTGCTTAGCTCATTAAACAGACAAATTTCTGATTTAGAGGAATTGAAATTTACTAAATATATGTTACCCTGTCTAATACCTGATAAAACAATGGCATTATCAGATGACTTGATAATGCATTCTGATTTATTAAAGGTTACCTGATAACCTTCATCACATAACTGACTTATGCTGATGAGGTTGTGCTTTAGACCCTTCACATAGGTGACTTCCTTTAATGTTACTGATCCAACCTTGATTTGACCAATGCCTTTTGTTTGACAATGGTTGGAGTCTCCAAAGATCACTTTGGGTCCAAGCTGTGCCTTGTAATTTTTCAGATTGGCCTTGTTTCCTGTCATGTGCTTTGAGCAGCCACTGTCCAAGTACCATTTTTTATTTAATCTTGGATGGCCGTGTACCTGCAAAGACAAAAACATAAACTAGTTGTTTTTGACCCAGACTACCTTGGGTCCTTTTGTGTTACCACAGAATTCAGAAATAAATGACATTTCAGGCTGGTCCTTATAGCCTTGTGGATGATATCTCCTTGGAGGTATTATCCACTCAGTGAAAGGATTTTTAGTTTGTTTGGAATTAAGATTTCTAGTATTTCCTGTATAGTATCTGTTCGACAAATTTGGATAAATTGGTCGACTATTGTTCATCTGATAACTATACTGAAAATCTGTTTTCAGACTTCGTTGAGCTCCGTTCGACAAATTTGAACCTTTTTGTCGATCTCCGTTCGACGAATTCTTTTGAATTCTTGTATCCTTAACAGACTTGCTTGAAATATCTTTATCTCTTTTTGCAGCTTCTTTGCCTTTAGCAGAAATAAATTTTATAGGTGAGGAGAGGGTATTTCTCTTAATCAGAGATGGCTCACTTGATGAGGCACCCAGGCCCAGTTTGCTATTATTAAGTCTAGCATTGACTAAGCTTGTGATGTCCATCAGTTTGATACTTCTCCCATTTAGGGATTCTTTAGATTTCTTGGCCTCAGAAAGTTTATTCTCAATGAGAACAATGTGTTCTCTGGAGGCAGCCATATCTTTCTTAAGATTTGCATTTTCTTCACTCATCTTTTTCATTTCAGCTAACTTACATCTGAGTGAGATTATTTCTTTCTCAGAGTTGAGTAAGTCTGAGCAAAGGACTTTGAATTCAGCCTTGAATTCATCTGAAGTAAAATCAAAACCAGACATTACCTGATCTGCATCATTTTCTTCTTCTGATTCTGAATTTTCTTCATCAGATTTGCTGGCTGAGGCATTGATTGCCATCATGCAGAAGTTCTTTTCTTCTTCATCATCACTGGAGCCTGATGAAGATTCATATTGTGACTCACTGTCTGAGTCATAAATTGCCAGTAGACATTGGCTATTCACTTTTGTTTCTTCTTCATCAGAAGAACTAGATGAAGATTCTGATTCTGATTCTGTTTCACTCTAGGATGTTGCTACAAATCCTCTTCCCTTCTTTTTGTGTGAGTGGGAGGAAGATTTGATAGAACCTTTCCTTTCTTCCTTTTCTCTTTTTCTCTCCTTTCTGTCCTTTTTGTTTTGATTCTCTGGATATTCAGGAGCAATATGTCCTGGCTTCCTGCAACCAAAACATATAATTTCGTTAGAGTGATTTTTGTCATACCTTGGCTTGCCATAGCTTCTGGATGACTTCTTCTTGAAATCTTTCTTAGCCATATTATAGAATCTTTTGGCTATGAAGCTCATCAGCTCTTCTTTGGTAGGAGTTGGTCCTTCTTCTTCTGCAGCCTTGAAGGTTATGCTTTTCTCTTTCTTGAGTGCTGGGGATGAGGTGGATTCTTCAGCTTCCCTACTTTTGACGAGCTGCTCATAAGATTTGAGCTTGTCCAACAAGGCTTCAGTGGTGATCTCATTTAGGCTTCTGGCTTCTTTGATTGGCCAGATTCTGGAGTCCCATGTGCTGGGAAAGCACATAAGAATTTTGTCATTGATCTCTGTGAGTGAGATCACTTTGTCTAGAGACTTCAGCTCATTTATTATGAGGCTGAGCCTATTGTACATATCAACAACATTTTCTGATTCTCCCTTCTTGAAGTTCTCATATTGAGAGATCAGGTGAGATCTTCTATCTTTCCTTTCATCTGCTGAGCCTGCCACCATGTTGTTGAGAGATTCCCAGATTTCTTTTGCTAAGGTGCACTCAACTACTTTCTGGAATATGTCATCTGACATAGTTAGGGCCAGAATGTTCATGGCCTTTGCATCTGCATTTCTCTGCTTCTTCTGAGCCTCAGTCCACTCAAGAGGTGGAACAACAGTGTTGTCTGTTGTTGCAGTAGTGCTGGTTGTTGCTGTAGGTGCTGGAGGTCCTGTAAGAATAACATTGAAAATCTCCTCATCAATAGAGTTCATATAAAGCCTAATCCTTGCTTTCCATAGTGCAAACTTATTGAGATTGCACATAGGAGGTCTTGTGCTAGAATATTCCTTGTTTTGTGCCATGAGTTTTGAATGATATAAAATTCTTAGATAAAGAAGCTCTTAGACAAATTAAGATCTGGTTGATCTTTGTGATTCAGATGTTAGTCTGTAAAGAATCAACCTACCTCTGATACCAATTGAAAGTGCAGGTTAGATCTTAAGTTACTCTAGAGGGGGGTGAATAGAGTATTAAAATTTTTCCTTAGTTTTTATAGCGGAATTAAAATAGTATTATATATAGGTGTAAGCTGTGTGAAAATTATATAAACAGAAAAATTAAGTAAATGTAATCACAAAACAAATAGCACAAGCACATAAAATAATCAAACACAGAAGACACAAGGAGTTATAGTAGTTCCCCAATAAATCTGGGTACGTCTACTCTTCTACCACCTTTGATAAGAATCCACTAGGAGGTTGTTGATAAGGTGCCCTCACACCAGGTGAGCTGTTGATAAGGTGCTCTAACCAAACTGCAGGTTTTTGAAAAGGTGCCCTGTCACCGAGATTAACTTTTGAAGGGAGTTAAAACCCTGTACAAGAGAGGTAAGAAAGAGTTTATAGTATTCTTCTCTGTCAAGATGCTGAGAGAAGACTCTAGTGGATGTTGTTGTAAAGCTCCCCCTGTCAGATTGAAGTGTTTGACAGAAGATGAAGAAGCTTTTTCTTGAAAACAAAAATCTCCTGTAGCAGATTGATCTGGAAGAACAAGTTCTTCAGATTGCTTGTTGCTCTTTTAGAAGATCTGAATTTGCAGCAGATTCTGAGTGAATGCTCTTGAGGATGATGTTCTCAGAAGTTTTGTGCTGCTTGTAGAAGAAGATTAAGAAAAATACTTTCTGAGATGTCTATCTATATCTTCTTCTTCTTCTTCTTTAAGCTATATATATATCCTTTTTATTCTGTAATAGAACGACGTTTGAATTCTGTCGATTCAAACGATTTTGGCAGGTCCTTTTATTTTTTACTGTGAAAAGATTCCTTTTCATTAAATGTCAACGGCTATTGCTGCCTTGGAAAAAGGAAAGAAGAGAATATATTCACTGAGTTTAATATCCTTCCTTATCTGTCAGAATACGTCCAAAGGATATTAAATAGATCCGTTATATTCGTCGTTTTGCTGTTAGGATAGATAGAATTAAGTTGATAACAAATCTGGGCTTCAATAAATGATCTGTCGAACGCTGGCTACAATCTGTCGAGCGCTGTCCAGAGGATGTTGAACGCTGGCTGGAAAATTGTCGAGCGCTGTTCAGAGAATGTTGAACGCTGGCTGGAAAACTGTCGAGCGCTGTTCAGAGAATGTTGAACGCTGGCTGGAAAACTGTCGAGCGTTGTTCAGAGAATGTTGAACGCTGGCTGGAGAACTGTCGAGCGCTGTTCAGAAAATGTTGAATGCTGGCTGGAGAACTGTCGAGCACTATCAACAAAAACTGTCGAAAGCTGGGAGCCATCTGTCGAGCACTGCTAGCCATTTGTCGAGCGCTGGGAACCTTAGATTTTATTTTAAGTTCTAGCTAATTTATCAGCCTACAGACTTGACCCTTAAACTATACAATGGGGTCAACTGATCCTAATCAGTACATAGTGATCCTAGCCCAAAACAGTAAAAGGGTTGTTCCAACACACACCTCAAGCACTCATAAGCATGAAAACATTTCATAATATTTGACAAGAAGTTCAACAAATATAGAGTGCAACATCATCAACATAAGAGAAACTAACTACAATCATAAGGAGGAAAGGAGGAAAAGCTAGAAATCCAACCACATCCAGAGACTTGTTGGGATTCACGGTAGGAATCATCGGGTTGTCAATCCGCGTCCTAGCTCGGTCCACAACTGCGTCCGGGGTCCAGAGGAGCTGTCACCTTCCATCCAATATACCCGTCTTCTCCGTGTCACGATCTGGCCGCCACAAAAGCTATGTACTCCTTCCTCCGTTGATGAGAGTAGGGATAAGATCTCTCCCTTGAAGAGCTTTGATGATGCGAGGTGTCCTCGGGTGAAAGGGGGAGGAATAAACCTTCAAAAACGGAGCTTTCCGCCCTGACAGCGAAAGAAATCGCGGAACTGTTCGGCCTCCTCAAACCTAAAAAATCGCAGTTTAAATAGAAACATTACAGAATTTTGTTCATGCACGACCAAATGCACGACCGTGCGTAAAAACACACTACCAAATTCAGAATGCTATTTTGGGCCGCAAATGGACACGTACGATCGACCAGATCATGCGTGAAGGATAAACGCACGACCGTGCGATCTGGAAAATTGCAAAATGACATTAATTCTTAGATAAAAGAGGGAACCTCGTATGATTTTGCTCACACACGATCAAAACTGACCATGCGCGAACAAAACGCACGAGCTGGGAAGATCACCATTTATAAGTACTATAGGAATCGCACGGTCGCTGAAATCGTGCGTCAAGGAATCGCACGACCGTGCGATTTCTCCAGGTTACAATTCCCAAAGAATGAAGATCTGCCCACCTGCAATATAAACCAACAAGCTGGGGAGCATACCACAAGCACACAGAAATATATAATAACAACAAAATAAAGACATGGGGAGCATCATTTGCTTACCCCCAGCAGAATAGTGCACATTTGCACACCACAATGGGCCAAAATGAGCACTTCGTGAAGAAATGTGTTCAAGTGAAATATAAGCAATAATGTCCAGAAAGTGAAGTGCATGTGCGTGAAAACAAGCCCAGATGAGTCCGAAAAACCCTATATAAACTGGACTCATCACACCCCCAGACTTACCTGTTTGCGCGTCACGAGCAAACAAATCCGGCGGAGTAGGAAAAGCATTGCTAGCCAAAAAATTGCAAACATGGAATAGAATGCGAAGTTGCATACTTGTGTATATAGAAGTTCATTAGAATAAGTTTCTACATATGCTAGCTAATTTATAAAAGTGTAAATGCGTAAAAAGAAATTTATTTTTTTACTCAAAAAAGGAATATTGGTGAATCTTGTGGTCACGCGTAGTATGAAAGTAAGCAAAACGCGATGGGGAGTGTTACCCAAGACCGGAACTCAGAATTAACTCCGTTGAAATCCATCAATGTCGAGAGCCATAAGCTCGCCCTGTCACACTCTCTCCACGGTGCTAGTGACTCACAAGAGGAATTGATAGGACTTTAGGTATACACGAGGCTTAGATTACGGTTTGGAATGCAAAGATAAACAAGATGGCTAATCGCAACCCAAAAGAGCTCACAAAAGGTGTTAATTCAAAGCGTCCCCTAATAAAACACGTACAACACACCCCCATACTTGACTTTGAAATCGGGTGTGTACATGGCCTACTCCAAACGATAGAGATAAATGTTTCAATTAAAACGCTAGGGATATATATATATATTTTTTCTTTCTCTTTGCTTTTTTTTCTTTTTCTTTTCCTTCTTTTTTTATATCCCTAAAATTTGCAAAAATCTCAGCATATAGAAATTTTTAAGAAATCCACATCAACACTAAAATTTCTCATCGCCGCACCGCATTGGCAAATTACAATTCATTAATGCTTTTGGCATATTTTTGGTTGCGATAATGGGATTAGCTTTTAGGCCTTGGTGAAGTATGGTGGAGCTAAACCAAAAGGTCGGGTAGGCACAAAATAGGCTAGCAACGGTTAGCACATAGGAATGGTAGAACAAAGCTCAAGCTTGCCAAAAACATGGCCTACGTCACGCTCAACTTGCAAATCGTTCGCACCCGTGCTTCGAGAGTCGCTTGGGGCAAGTTCTTAGCCCCCGAGAAAGGTAATCCTTCCTCCCGACTCGAGCAAAACGAACCTCGCATTCGCTTACAAACAATACCACGCTACCACTAGATTCAACCACATTCACCATTTTGAGTAAAATAAACTAAAATCTACGCAAATTGATTAATTATAAATTAGGAGCTTAAATAAGAACTGATTCTACTCAAAGTCCTAAGCAAAACACGAGTACTCAACTAGAGCACTGAAGGAGTCAACATTCCACTCCATCTTGCAATTATTTTGGCTAATACAGCAATTCCTACATCACAACGAAGAATTGAATATACGGGAACATACAAACAAGCGAGTGTGCACTAAAGTGGGTGTAGTGGTGTGCGATAAAGATGAACAAATAATATAATTGAAATAAAATACTTCTAGTATGCACTGAGATGCTCCCGTGTAGTGGGTAACACATAGCGGCTCTCCCCCAGACTTAATCTAAGCAATAGACACAAATGACGTAACCATGAAAATTAAATAAAAGACTAGGGGAAGAAACGTTACCCATGCTCAGAAATGAGCATACCAGAAGATTGGCGTGTAAACTAAGAAAAAGCTGCAGCATCCGCCATCAAGAAAAGGACCTCCAGGGGTGAGCTCCGCAAAAACAAAAGAAAATGTACGAAGCAAAATGAAATACAACTAACTAAACTAAACTAGATGAAAATAAAAATGCAGGAAAAGGTAAGATAACCACTGGGGTTATTGTCCTCCCAGCACGACTTATTTAATTTTAAAACAGTTCTAGCTAATGGGTCTATGAAAAAGAAAATGCACAGGTAACTGTTCTAATATGCGTGTCAGTAGCAGTACCGATACGGCGCTAGAATAATCACGCCTCTACCCGAATATAAATAATACCTGCTCGTCATAGGTAGAGGGAATAAAAAGTATGAAGAGGAGGAATCCTCACTCAACTCACCAAAACTATCCTTGCCCAGCAAGGTGTCGTCTTCATGGAGGTGGCAGGAGGAAAAGGTAATGAGTGGGGTTTCCACTATGGAGGAGGGGTCAACCTCCTCACATATGAGGTTACGCTCCTCATTGACCGTCGAATCCACTCGACGAATTCCATGAGTCCTCTCGACGGATCCGTCGAGACCTTCGAATTCACTCGATGGATTCGTCAAGTCCTCTCGACGAACCTATCAAGACCGTCGAGCTCACTCGACGGATTCATGGAGTCCTCTCAATGAATTGTTGAGTCCACTCGACGAATCGCCGAGTCCACTCGATGAATCGTCGAGTCCACTCGATGAATCGTCGAGTCCACTCGAAGAATCATCGAGTCCACTCGATGAATCATCGAGTCAAACCTTTTGTCGCGCAGACACTTTTCCTCGCTCAAGTGCAACTTGAGCGTCAGTGCACCCTGAGCCCAAGTGAACTCAGTAAACATGCGATCAAGGGGTCTAGCGCGAATCGGGACGTTACAAATCCAATAAATGAAGAAACAATTTCGTCCCCGACATTTCTGGTTTGGGCTACGTGGATTGAAAGTCAGACTCTGAAAATCAAATTTGGAGTATACTTAATGGGGTTACTAATTTAGTATGTCCTAACTCTCACCACCCATATGGGTGTTAAATAATTACCTCCTTCTCCAACGCAAACATCTGAGACAACACATATTGTCTCTTTGTGAGTAGTATATCATTGATGTGCATGTTCCTTCCTTATTCTTATACTATTAGCCATATCCATGTCATATTATTGCATACTAATGTGGAGATTTATATCATCCAACAAGTTATACTAATTTGATAATTTCAACATATAACAATTATTGACTAAACCCACTTAAGTTTAGGATAACCGTGCTCCAATAATTAATGCTAATTTTGGAGCCCTTCCTAAGGTGGATTTGAAGGTATGTATCAAGTTTCATGTCTTTGGGGTAATTATTCGAGAGGAGCTAAACATGTAAATTTCTGTTATCCGCACCTCAAGCATGTGCGACCTCTTTCTAGGTCAAAATGCTAAGAGTGAATATGATCATGACTTCCCAAACCAATTTCACAATATCCTAATCACCTACCAAATATAGTCATCGTTGTTAACGTGCTATTTAAATAACAAAACCTTAATATCATACATTTGTAGCACACCATTTCAAAATAAGATCTTGGAGAAACCCATGTCGGTACATAGATAGTTCAATAAACAAAGAGATAAGCCCCTGTACATATTTGACCAAGTTTCTCCCACTTAAAATTCCACCATCCCGTGCTTTGCATCATAAAACTTCGCCTGCCGGATCTGAGCCTCTAGAATGCGATCCCTGATTAGCCTTATCATCGCATCGGTGTCATCAATGTACTCCGCCCCTAACGCCTTTGGATCCTCATCCTGGACCAATGGAAAGGTTGTCTTGTACCTCCTACCATAGAGTGCCTCATAAGGAGCCATCCCGATGCTTGCATGTTGACTATTATTATATGAGAACTCTACCAACGACAGCAGTCTCTCGCACGGCTCTCCTCTATCCAAAACGCAGAACCGTAATAGATCCTCCATTGTTCTGATAGTTCTTTCCGACTAGCCGTTCGTCTGTGGGTGGAAAGCGGTGCTAAAAGTTAACTATGATCCCAAATACATTTGCACTGCTCTCCATCCTCTAGAAGTGAATCGGCCATCCCGGTCTGAAATGATAGTCTTGGGCACTCTGTGATATCTGACGAACTGTTCCACGAAGAGACACACCAAAACATCCACATGTGCCTCCTTCCTCATTGGGATGAACCGGGCCACCTTCGTCAGTCAATCAACTATCACCCAAACTGAGTCATTCCCGGAACGAGATCGGGGAAGACCGTGAACAAAATCCATGGAAATGTCTTCGAACTTCCACTCGGAGATGGGTAGTGACTGTAACAGTCCTGCAGGGCTCACACTCCGCCTTCACCTTCTGACAATTCTCACAAAGTGTCGCGAATTTAGTAACGTCCCTCTTCATTCCCGACCATAACATAGTCTTCCGCAAATCAACATACATTTTGGCCATCGTGGGATGCACCGAGTACTTAGTGCAGTGCTTCTCTCTCAGAATGTCTTCCCAGATCCCACCTCCAGCAGGAATAAATACTCTCTCGTGAAAATGAACTAGGTTGTCCTTCAAAGTATGCAGCTCAGCCGATCCATCCTTGAGTGCTTGGAATACTGGGGCCAGAACTGCATTCTTCAGCTCATGGAATGCAGCCTCCCACTTGGGTGACCATATAAACAGTGCATCTTTGGTCTAAAATTCTTTAAGATCAGTGAACCTGATACTCATGAGATTACTACTCATGTTCCCAAATAAAATTTTGACTCCTCCTACAAAGGCTTAATCTGCTTTTAGATTTTGCATAAATAATTTGATTCTTCCAATCCTAGCCATCGTTATGCAAATAACGTGTACCACTAACAACGTCGTCATGCTTGAGATAGGAACAAAGTTTACCTTTGTGATGAATATTTCTATTGCTTTGTGCAGTTAGCGATTTGTAACTTTTCTCAACATGATCCAGTTATGTATTTCCATCGCATATGCATAAGTTGTCGATCAATGCCTTCATTTCAATTCATCCAAAATTTAGCCTTTAATGAGACTGGTCACAAGGTCAAGCGGGTAATCAACTATATAATTCAAGATATCATATCCTTGGGGTGAAAACCTCATCTTCTAGCACAAAACATCATTATCCATGTTATTAACAATTGATTCCAGCAATGTTATCTCATCCAAGAAAATCACATGTATCTAGTCATTAAAATCATTTCATTCCCTAGAATTCAGGGGAGTTAATCTTTTCAACCCTCTGATCAAGTATCAAATTTTTACCAACAAGAAGAGGGGATATCTATTTAAATTCAAGGTGAATGCATGGATTTATTTAAAATCTTCATTTTAGAAAAGTGTTTCTCAAAATCAAGAAACTTTTTTCTAATACATGTCTTACTTATACTTGCACCAAATTCAGAAATTGGTGGCAATTTTCTCTTGCGATTTAGATCATTTCATTTAAGGGCTCTTCATTCGTGAACATAAACCTAATCCAACAGTTGATTTACGATACAGAGCCTCAAGAATACTGTCTTGTCGAGGCATTACTATTACACGTACTCCTACTTGCACAAATATTCTTCCCAAGCTCAAAGGTCGTTAAAAAATTTGACCATTTGAAGGAAAATTGTTGAACCTCTTTGTGCATATACAACTGCACTTTATAGAAGGGGGGTCTTCATGCATTAAGACACCAAGACTACGTGTATGTATGTTTAGATATGGTTATGGTCAATACTCTTAATAGTTTTAACGCCATTACAAAGTCAACCGTGGAATAGGAGATCAAGTACTCAACTTTTCGATGATGATCAAGTTGCATCCAATCAACCCGAGAGCATATACAAATAACATCCAATTATCTTGTATGCATTTCATATGTTTTGAACTTAACCTAAATCAAAGGTAATTCGAGATGGTTTCCTTAGACTACCAAAATTTAGGGCATTATTCACAATATGATAAATCAAATCAAATCCAAACGCCCCACCATCTCTGCCAATGATCATTCAAGACATAATTATCTTTAATATAAACCTTGATATGTCAAATCACCAAATAAACCATATTAATCATGTTATCTTCACCAAGAAACGATTATTAATTAAACTCCTAGACTTAAGGAAATCACGCTCCTCCAGCAATTCCACCAATCTGGAGCACTTCCTAAGGAAGGTATGATGATATATAACAACTCTCAAATCCTTGGGTAATCATCCGGAGAGGAATTCAGGATGTAAGTTTCTGTTATTCATACCTCAAGCATGCATAGCTTCTCTCTAGGTCGAAACCTCAAGGGTTAATGTTGTTTTAAAATCCCTGGTCTCACGTTACCACATCTTTATTACTGATTATATATATTCATCATCATACCAGTCACCCATATACAAACTTTTATTATATCCTCTTGTATGTACAAAATTTTATCAAGTTCCAGACTATTATGTTATCAAAGGTTCACGTGTAGACAAATACAGATGCATACCCCAAAGGGTTAGCTTACTGTTCTTCTCATTTACCTATCCATAGAGTCTCAAGGAAGCATAGAGAAACAATGCTCATCCTTGAAATGTTCTATTTTCTTATTCCGAAAGTGAAATCTTCTCTCAATCAAAACTTGGGGTTAGCAGTCCCCCTTGCTCATGGTGAACTAATTGTTCAAGGATTACGAACTTCTAGTTTTGAAAAATTGTGAAGATTTCAATTCGCTGTGAAACCCTAGTGGGTATGTCACTTGCCTAATAAACGAAAAGATAAGCTCCCCGGAAATCCTGGGCTGAGTCTCTTCGACCACCAACATGGTACATCCATTCCATATTGTGTACACAGTTGTGAGGGCATACCATCCTCAACTCGGAGTTTTATCCTAAACATAATCCATTCTTTAGGCCCTTAAAGCTACCCTTTACGACACACTTTTCAAGGTCAACATGTGACCAAAACAAAAAATTGACCTACTATGGATTCCAATTCTTATTCGACCGCTAGTGTCCGTCATGGTGATTGCTTTAATACAATAAAATTGGAAGTGTCAATTATCGGCAAGAAAATTAGACTTATGAGCCTCCTACTACTTCAATAGTAGTTTACGAGCATCAATTTTCTCTCCAGATGTCCTATTAGTCTTGGTACGAGGTGACAATATCACTCAATAAGCCAAACTGTGCATTATAGTATAAGATTTGAAAACCTACTCTTACCTTACACATTTCCCTTAGTTGCTTTGTGCTTTCTCATGTCTCAACCAAGACATACCTGGGGTCGATTGTTTGACAAGGATACGCAACGAAACGTCTTGGTAAGTTAGAATAAGGCGGTGTCCTAGTTAGGTTGGCATTAGTTCAAAGGATTAGAGGGCATACTTAATGTGAATCCCGCATGGTCACACCCCTGCTTCCGCTCATTCAGTTTGTCCTCAAACTAAAGTGTCGAGCGGGGGTTGCACCAAGGCGTAATGGACTTCTTTATCTCAGGTTCGTTGCAAGCTGATACCATTTGTAAGAACCCCCTCCCAGAACACAAGACATGGCATAGGAGAGTCCTATGCCCAGAATAGCCGCCTTGCGGTTGCGTCAGCACACGGGATAACCAATACCCCAGACGTCTATCCTGCCGGCTAAACCAATATCATCATGTCAACCCATCAATAATAGAAAAATAATAGAAGCCATAGATTCACAATTAAGTAATGATGTCCCAACAAGTACAAAAGGACATGAAGATACAAAGCTCCTGCAAAATATCAGAGTACAAAATTTACCCTAAGGCTACATCTTTAAACACTTGCTCACAGCTATCACTAATGGTAGAGAAAGTATCATAGTCTCAGGCCTCGTCACCCTGGCCTGGTGTCCCCCCTGTGTCGTACACTGATGTTCCACCTGCCGATGGGCGTCCTCCTATAAATAGTGACGTAGCAACCATTAGTCATAAAGACTAAGTGGCTTCGCATCCTCTCCCCGGCGACTCTAAGTCACCGGGCAGAAGTAAGGAATGAGAACACTATAATATTATCAATAATATACAATATAGAAAGTGGCAAGGAAATTGTTATCACAATAGATATATCAAGAGTAATAGAGTACATCTATTCTAGCAACATAGTCAGCAACAGAGTATAAGTAGAGCAGAGTATATAAAGAACTGAATTGAACTTAACTTATAAGGATGCCCATACAATCTTATAAGTTAAGGGTCTTCAACAATAATAAGTAACTCATCATATAAAGGTGCCTATACATGTTTATATGATGAGAATCTTTATGCGGTGCAATGAAATGAATGTATGTGTTGAAGCCAGGAAAATCCTAGACTCCAAAATTCGGATCAATGCAGTTAGAGGCTACTCGCTCAGTTGTCCAACTAAACAGCTTGGCTGGCAACAACAAAGGGGCTAGAAGAGCAACAACAAGACCACAGGTGCAGCGGTAGGGAGGTCCCACCACGTACCCGGAAGCTCAGAAGAGACTTCTCCTCCACAACCAAAGATTGCCGAGCTGGGTCGAGGAAGGAACCAACTTGGCGAGTATCTAGGATGACGGTCGAGGGTGACATTCAAGAACTTAGGGGGACAAGTCTTCGAAAATGGGGTTCTGAAAGCTCAGCCAATGGTGCCAATCCAAGTACCCCTGGGGTCCTATTTATAGGAAAACCAAAAGGGGAGGGGGGATTTTTATAGCCCTAACCCTGCCCGGTGACTACGTGACATTGAGGGGATCTTGCCTGGCTTCGACAAGTATTCGCTATGATTGCCCATATGGAGAGTATGAGGGGCAGGTCACACGTGCTCGCTTATAATTGCACAGGCCTTCTGCTACCTTTGCTTGCTTTGCTGTCTTCAGTCTTTGAATCTTGTCCTCTGTGTTGACCTTTGACCTTGACTTCTACCTATATGGCCTTGAATGGGTCCCACTGTTAAAATTTTTGATTTGAATCGTTTAGGAGTAAGCAGGAGTTGCATCAACTGAGTTATAGCCAAACAACCACAATGCCACACAGCAACACAAAAGACATTATTGAACCACAAACTTGATTTACAGTGTGCGGTATACATGGCGAGACATGATTCATAAGAATCACGAAGGAGAGAAGAACAAAACACCAAAAAGCAAAACTGGCGGTTTGAAAAGCAGAGACCGCACAAACCGCTCAAACTCCAAAGATCGCCCGGCTAGACCTGAGATCGCGCGAACAGAAAACAGACAGGCCACCTGCACTGCAGGACCGCCACCTCAGACCACATGAACTGGATTTTATTTGATTGAATGAAGAACAGCTGTCCCCAGACCGCAACTCAGATCGCCTAACTGCAGAAGGTCGCCTGATCGCTGAGCTCGATGCGAATAGCACAAGAACACCATAAAACCAGTTCGCAGACAGACCGCTGCCGAACTGTTTATTCAAGCCGCTGGGAATCACCAAGGAAGGAAACCGCAACCTGCTAACCGCAAACCTGCGAACACAACAAACAGTCAACTAGCTTCGGAGACCGCCCGACCTCAAAGTTGAGACCGCATGAATTAACCCAGGCTCTAGTTATTACAGTTCTCGTTATGAATGATGGGGCATGCAACCATATTTATAGGCGGGTAGACGGATGTTGTCACCGCACAGGAGGGATACAATCACCACCCGTCAGATCACTGGAGGTCTCACAAGGGCAGACCGCGCGATCACACAACTTGGACAACCATCCATCCAAGACCGCAGATCAGCAGACAGATCGCGCACAAGTCGCGCGAACACGAGATCGCGCACAAACCACGCGGGCACAAGAACGCTCCTTCCTTAGAACACCAAAAGCAAACCAAGAACCATCTGGCCGAATTCAGAAAAGTCGCCAGATCGCCAGCACAAGCCGCCCGGTCAGGATTTTACATAAGAATAGACCGCCCGGTCTTCTACAAAGAAGATAGACAGACCAAGTAGAACAACCCGGAGAGAGACCGCAACAACCAGGAACAAACCGGCAAACCAGCAGACCGCTAGAACAGACTGGCAGAGCCAGACCGGCAGAATACCAACACAGACCGCGCGGTCTCTGCGGTCACCCAAAATCAGACCGCCCGGTCACCTCCACTTCACTTCAACAATTTCAACACTCCCCCTTAAAGTGGGAAGTGGAAACTAGCCCGAGTAAACTCCGCAACTGGGTAAACGGTCCTTTTTCCAGCGGCTTTGTGAAGATGTCTACAACATTGTCCGCACTCCGAACATGCTCGACCATAAGAGATCCTCCCAACACCTTTTCACGAATGAAATGGTGTTCAATCTCAATTTGCTTGGTCCTCGCGTGACGTACTGGATTATTAACCTGTTTGAGAGCACTCTCATTGTCCCTGCGTAGCATAGTAGGACCTCGAACCTCCTCATGAATGTCCTCTACCAACCTCCTGAGCCAAACGGCTTCCTGAGCTGCCAAGGCCGAAGCCTTGTATTCCGCTTCTGTGGTAGATACAGACATAGAGTCCTGCTTTTTGCTGCACCAAGAAATAGTTGTGGGGACCGTCATAAAGACATAACCAGACGTTGATCTCCGATCATCCATGTCTCCCCTGTAATCAGCATCCATGTATTCATGCAACTCAAAGCTTGTCCCTCTCCTATATAGAAGACCCGGATCATAGGTCGACTTCACATACTTCAAAATTCCTTTTGCCGCCAGAAGATGAGGCTTCTGTGGTTCCGCCATGTACCGACTCACCTTGCCAACTGCATAAGCAATATCAGGCCTTGTGATCGTCAAGTAGATCAAGCTCCCAACCAGAGCTCGGAACACCAACGGATCAGATAGAACTCTCCCCTCATCCTTCCGAAGTTTATGATGCTGTTCCAGAGGTATAGAGCTGCTCTTCCCTTCCTCCATGCCGAATCGTTGAACGATCCGCTCCGCATATCCGGCTTGAGAAATGAGCACTCCGCTCTCCCGCCTCTGAACCTCGAGTCCAAGGAAATGGTGAAGCTCACCCAGATCCTTCATCTCAAATCTGATAGCAAGCTCAGCTCTCAGCCTTGCTACTGCCTCCTTCGAGTTCCCGGTGACAATCATGTCATTCACATACAGCAAGACAATGACCCGAAGTGCCCCCTCCTTCTTGACGAACAAGCTAGAATCAGAGTCTGAAGCAAAGAGCCGTAGAATAGAAGATACTCCGCGATCTTTCCATACCACGCCCGAGGCGCTTGCTTCAACCCATACAGGGCTTTCTTCAGTTTGCAGACGTAGTCCGGACACTCCTCCGAAATGAAGCCCTGCGGTTGGATCATTAAGATATCCTTGTCGATCTCGCTGTATAAGAAAGCATTCTTAACGTCGAGCTGCCAAATCTCTCATCCACTTGAAGCCGCCAAAGAAATAACAAATCGGACCGAAGTCATCTTTGCCACTGGACTAAAAGTCTCATCATAATCTTCACCATACTGCTGTGAGAACCCGCGAGCTACAAGGCGAGCCTTGTATCGCTCGATCGTACCGTCAGCCTTCTTCTTAAGTTTATAGACCCACTTGCATGTCACAGGGGTAATGCCTTTAGGCCTGGGCACTAGAGACCAAGTCTCATTCTTCTTGAGAGCATCCATCTCCTCTTGCATAGCAATGTCCCACTGCTTCACACCTTTGGCCTTCTCAAAGCTCGATGGCTCCCTCTCATCCAAGGGACCAGCAAAGAAACATGTGACGAAGCTCACCATGTTTCCTCCTGTGTATCGATCTGGTGGCTTAATAGTCTTCTTCGACCTCCTAAGAGGTTGCACCTGACTAGCCACCTCCTCAGCTGCTTCTTCTGTGCTAGCTCCTCTTCCAGATGAACTTGGAGCATCGCTCCCCCTATTTCTAGAACCTGAAGCCTCCATCTCTGAGCTTGACACAATAGGAGCTCCTGGTGAAACAGGCAACTCCACTTGAAGATTTTCCGCAGCCTTCCCTTCTTCATCAACCCTGTTCTCCGGTAGTTCAACTCCTGAACTCCCCTTGTAGGAAGTCACCTCATCGAACACCACATCCCGAGATACAAAAGATCTTCGAGTTTCAGGATCCATGCATCTCCATCCCTTCTTCCGCTCATCATATCCAACAAAGACAAGCTTCCTTGCTTTCACATCTAGCTTTGTCCAAAGAGCATCAGGAATATGCACATAACAGGTTGACATGAACACCCGAAGATGTGCAACACTTGGTTTCTCCTTGAACATCAGTTCGTGAGGGGTCTTCATGTTGATAGGACTTAGAGGCATCCTATTAATGACATAAGCCGCACAAGACATTCCCTCTGCCCAGAAGGACTTTGGGATACTCTTGGCGTGAAGCCAGCATTTGCAAGTTTCCGTCCGATGACGGATCTTCCGTTCTGCAATGCCATTTTGCTGTGGAGTATGGGCACAAGTGAGCTATCTCCGAACGCCGTGTTTCCTGCAAAAACTTGAGAACTCACCAGAGGTGAACTCCCCACCATTTTCAGTTCTCAATTTTTTCACCCGCAGGCCTAACCGACCTTCAACCAGCTCCTTGAACTCCACGAACATCGCAAAAGCTTCTGAATTCTCTTTCAAAAAATGCACCCAGACATATCTGGTGTAATCGTCAATCAACACCAACATATATATGTTGCCTCCAAGGCTTGGGGTGGCTGTCAGTCCCATCAAATCACCGTGAATGCACTCCAACGGCGCTTTGCATCTTGTTTGTGATTTATCAAAAGGAAGTCAATGAGACTTACCAAACTGACATCCCGCACAAACATGACCATCTCCATACGAGGACAAGCTAGGCAAGCCCTTGACAATGCCCCTTACCGCCATAGCCTTCAATTTGTCCATGCCTACATGCCCCAACCTTTCATGCCAGATAGCCGCGCTATCATTGGTCTTCATTTTATCAAAATAGGTACTTGTCGATAACACGAACAAGTCCTTCACCCTCTTTCCAACATGGATAACATCTCCCTTTATCTCCGGTTGAGTTTTAAGAAACTTCACTTCTGTTGGGCCAAACAAAATGTGATAACCGGCATCAGCATTGGTCACAGAGAAGAGATTCTTCTTCATACCAGGCATGTGATAAACACTACTCAAGGTGAGTGGACCCTTATCACTGCTCAAAGAAACAACTCCTTCTTGTTCTACTACATGAACAGAATTATCAGCCGTAATGATAGCATCGTTACCTGAGTAATGCGCGAAAGAAGAGAACTTTGATTCATCCCCGGTGAGATGATGTCCACACCCTGAATCAACGATCCAAGCCTCTTCGAAGTTGATGGCAGCCAAGGCCTTAACGGGCATAGCCATCATATTAGCCGAAAAGGCTCCTCCCCATCCAACTTCATCAGACTTTGGCTTCTCCTTCTCCACTGCATGTCCCGGCTGAAGATTAACCCGACAATTTTTCTTGAAGTGGCCGGTCTTATTGGACCTGAAGCACCTTGGTCCCTCTCCCTTCTTCTTCCCATCAGACTTAGGAGCATAACCCCTATCCTGCTGACCTGAAGTAGAGGGTCCATCATGACCCGGCTTCTTCTTCTCCCACTTCTTCTTCTTCTTCCCAGAGAACAACACATCACTATCTCCCCCAAAGATAGAAGTCCCCGCCATCTGTCTTGCAAAACTTTCTTGCGAAGCAAGTAAGTTCTCTAGCTCCAACAGAGATGGTTGATTTGCCCAACCCTGAACTGAAGTCACAAAGGAAATATACTCCTTCCGCAACCCGCGGATATTATGTCTCTTCAGTTTTGCCTCCGAGATGGGCTCATCAGGGTCCAATGCAGAAATCTCTGCAGTGAGGTTCTTCATCTTGAGAAAGAAGGTAGAAATAGAAAGATCACTTTGAGAGGCCTTCGCCAACTCAATTTCAAGAAACTGTAGCCAAGCTACATTCTTCTTATTAAACAACCCGTCCAAAGACGTCCAAATCTCAGCAGCAGATTTACATCCAATGATGTGATCAAACAGCTCTGGTGAGATAGCCCTCATGAGTGTGAACACTGCCTTAGCATTAGTCCTCCCCCAAAGTCTCACCTCTGCCATATTATCTCCTGCTAGAAACACCTCTTGTGTGTCTTCTCCTCCAACTATCTCCCATAGATCCTCGCCAAGTAAGTAACTCTCCATACATGACCTCCATTTCTTATAGTTAGTCGATGTAAGGAGTTCAATACCAAGCCTTCTTGCGTATCCACCTTCCATTGCAATCTATGTGGTCTCTTCTTCACAAAGACGATGGCAACTCAAGTTGATCACTGCTTATCCACTCCAACAACCTCCCTCTGATACCATGTTAAAATTTTTGATTTGAATCGTTTAGGAGTAAGCAGGAGTTGCATCAACTGAGTTATAGCCAAACAACCACATTGCCACACAGCAACACAAAAGACTTTATTGAATCACAAACTTGATTTACAGTGCGAGGTATATATGGAGAGACATGATTCATAAGAATCACGAAGGAGAGAAGAACAACACAGCAAAAAGCAAAACTGGCGGTTTGACAAGCAGAGACCGCACAGACCGCTCGAACTCCAGAGATCGCCCGGCTAGACATGAGATCGCGCGAACAGAAAACAGACAGGCCGCCTGCACTGCAAGACCGCCACCTCAGACCACACGAATTGGAGCTTATTGGATTGAATGAAGAACAGCTATCTCCAGACCGCAACTCAGATCGCCTAACCGCTGAAGGTTGCCTGATAGCTGAGCTCGATGTGAACAGCATAAGAACACCATAAACCAATTCGCAGACAGACCGCTGCCGAACTGTTTATTCAAGCCGCTGGGAATCACCAACGAAGGAGACCGCAACCTGCTGACCGCAAACCTGCGAACACAACAAACATTCAACTCACTTCCGAGACCGCCGACCTCAAAGTTGAGACCGCACGAATTAACCCAGGCTCTAGTTCTTACAGTTCTCGTTATGAATGACGGGCCATTCACCCCTATTTATTGGCGGGTAGATGGATGTCATCACCGCACAGGAGGGATACAATCACCACCCATCAGATCACCGACGGTCTCACAAGGGCAGACCGCGCGATCACACAACTTGTACAACCATATGTCCAAGACCGCAGATCAGCAGACAGATCGCGCACAAGTCGCGCGAACACGAGACTGTGCACAAACAACGTGGGCACAAGAATGCTCCTCCCTTAGAACACCAGGAGCAAACCAAGAACCATCTGGTCGACTTCAGACAAGTCGCATGATCGCCAGCACAAGCCGCCCGGTTAGGCGGTTACATAAGAACAGACCGCCCGGTCTTCTATAAAGAATATATTCAGACCAAGTAGAACAACCCGGAGAGAGACCGCAACAACCAGGAACAAACCGGCAAACCAGCAGACCGCCAGAATAGACCGGCAGAGCCAGACCGGTAGAATACCAACACGGACCGCGCGGTCTCTGCGGTCACCCAAAATCAGACCGCCCGGTCACCTCCACTTCACTTCAACAATTTCAACACCCACCCTCGGGGAATATAGGTTGTACACAATCCCCGCTCTTTGCGAGCAATGAAGTAGATCGGAAAGAAACATCCAACCTTTATTCCACGAGCTGCTTTGGGCGATTATCGGGTCTACTCAGCATCTGCCTGACTGGTTCCGGGACTCTATATATAGAGGGGGCGAGGGTAGGGGGGGTCTTTTATTGGATCGCCTTTCTGAACTCGCTCAAAATGTTGCAGACTGCTGCCGACGAAGCTGCCAAGGATATGAATGCTCCGCTCGACCTATTGACATCACCTCACAAGCGTACTTGCGAGCAGGATGATCTTGCCGAATTCCGTGCTACTAAAAAGAAAAAGAAGCTCGTCATGGAGAAGAAGAAGATGATCGCATCGGCGGAGGATGTCACCAATCCTTCCGCTGCTCCTACGGGGACCTCCGCAGTATTCCGACAGGTGATCGATGATCTGGACCAGTATGATCATGGCGATCAGCGAGCCTCTATGCCTCCTTGCATCCAAGGTCACCTCGGAGGAGAGAACTACTGGGTCCCAGACCCAAAATCATCTCGATCCTGACCTCGTGAGAGGTAGAGACACATACTCGTTTTGCTGGATCTATCGCTATCCTGATGCTGCTGGCAAGATTTGATGCTTCTTTCTATTTTTGTAGATCTGTCGACTACTGGGGCTTCAGGCAATCATCTAGACGTTCCTCCTTTGCGATCATCATCAATGGTCACGCCGGAGTCTCTGACGGGTTCGTGATTTGGTCGCTCGGTGCAGATCAAATATGGTTCACCCTCGGTGTCCGCGGGTAAAGGACCTCTCATAGATTAGACCTTACGACCTCGGGTGGACGAGCACGGGGGCCCTCCAGCGAGCAATCCTCCTCCACCGCTGTTGGTTCCTCCACGATCAGCACCGGTGAGCTCTTCACAGATTCCCACGGGTGGTCTTCCGTTGTCGCCTCCTTTGCTGCCTCCTGTGATCATCGCCAATCCTCCTCAACGACACCCTTGGCTAACCCTGCAGAGTCCTCGCAGCGCGGAGATACTTTGATCTTCTTCGCCCATAGAGGGGGAGGGCAACTAGGGGATGGTCGCGGCCGGGGAAATGTGTCTCCGAACAGGGAGCACATCGCCGGTTCTTTCGCAGCTCAGGGAGATCATCGCAGTCCATCTCTGCGCCAAGGTAGCAATCCTTGGCGGGGTCGATCACGTAGCCCTTGAGGGCCTGGTAATCATCGCTCTCTCGGATGGTTGCTTCTTTCCTGTCGATTTTGCTGCTGACTTTTTCGCTTTTGTCTCTAATTGCAGCTCGCGCTATGAAGTCGGGGGGTGGGGGGGGGGGGGGGGCGTTGATCGACGCGATCAGGCTCCCACCCCACGTGTAACAAGTCATGTTTGCTCGCACATACCTTAAGATGGAGGCGAAGGTAGAGCGTCTGATGGTCAACGAGCCTCATCGCCACCTTGTCGAGCTGGAGGTGCAGGTCACCAGGCTGGAGGAGTTTGAGACTCGGCTAGCCGGCGCAAAATCTCGCTTCCATTCTATCAACGATTTGGAGAATCGAATTGCGAGGATTGAGCATCGCCAGCAACTTCATCATGACGAGCTGGTCAGAATGCAGGCAAGCATGGTCTCGGTCGGTCGGTTGGCGAGGATTAAAGATTAGCTGCGTTAGGGAGAGGATGTGATTTCACTGGCCTTAGAGCACTTCAAGCGCGCGCACAGTATGGGCTAGGTCGGGCGACATCCTCAGACTCTCGATCCCCAGGCGACCACTGAGGGGCCTCTATAGCTCTTCTTTACTTTCTTTGTCGTTGATGTTGAGTAGGACGCCTCTGGAAATTATGTAATAAAACACAATTTCTTTGTATTATTTATTTGACGAGTATTAATACTCGCCTTTAATTTGTTGCTCTCTTCTTTTATTCTTCAAGGCTTGCGAGTATTTGCTTACTTAGAATGTCGCATGTTGTTGGCGAGTGGCTGTGTTTTTTATGTATAGGTCCTCGCGTGCTGAAGGTCGCTGCTTTTGATGAACATCGCGAAAATGGAGACTTCCTCATGATACTCGCCATCCCGTACTCTTAGACGAGGCGGGGTAGTCAATCTCCCCTCTCTCACCTCTACCTATACATAGGGGGGTGGGTAGGTATTTATTACGCTTTTATCGACAATACCCTTAATTCTGCGAGTACTCTCTTCTTATCGCTTCTTATACTCACCGATCACTCTTTTACTTGCTTCCTGGATGACCGACAAAGCTACTATTCAGCGCATAAACCACGTGAAGAACTTTGCGGCAGCAAGTTTCAAGAAGGAGACCACGCGGCAAAAGGACTTGGACAATTTCTCAAACAAGTACCTATCCCCTAGATACTCAGCCAGGTTTCTTCGCGAGGGCGAGTGCTTAAACAGAAGTCCAGATGGAGGGATCATGTGCCCCATCCGCCACTTTGAAGTCGGCCTGCGACTACCGCTGTGGCCATAATTGTGCCAAATTTTGCACTACTTCGGGATAGTCCCTGCCCAGATCAATCCCAATGGAATGGCGATGATCATTGAATTCTTTGCTTCTTGAGAGAAGAGAAGATCGCCTTTGATCTCTCTGTATTCTGGAGGTTTTTTAGCTTCATGGCGAACGACGTCATTTTCTTCTTTAGCCATGTCTGCATGCTGGTCGGTACGGCGAACAAGAACCATCGCTGGGGCGAGCAGTTGGTCACCATCAGCGGCGACTTTGAGCCCATTCCTCGCACCTCCTAACAGCCGCACGAACATGTCTTCATGATGCCCTTCCTGGAAGGGCCTCGCAAGAAGCTCCTCGACTACTTCCGTGGTTGCCAATTCGACGTGGTCTACTAGCGAAGGCGAGTATATGGACCCACCGAGGTTTTCCAGGGCGAAGGTAAATTGCTGAGCGAGTATCGGCTATATTCGCACCTTTGTCTTCGAATGCCGACTAAGTCATTTTTCTTCTATCTTCTGCAGCTACTCGCACTCTACCGCGTGAGCCTCTCCCCTTGGCGAAGGAGGTTGCTCCTCCTACGAGCGTGGGTTTTCTGACCGAGCCAATTTACTTGTCGCAGGTCACCGATGACCCGGTGGTCACCTGCGTGGATCCCGGGTCGTCCAAAGAGCGAAAGAGCAAGGGCAATACTCAAGAGCCTGTGAGGAAGAGGAAGCAGGTGGCGACCAGGGATCTGGATGTGAAGGTGTATCTGACCAAGGCTGGCGAGCCTCACAGCCATCCGATGAAGGCCTCCATAGCGAGGATGCTTATGGTCGCCCGTTGGTGACCTGGGCGGAGAGCGCCCATGAGGTGACTCTGAACTCCAACCTCCACGCCTGGTCGGAGGATTGGGAGGACAAGGGCGAGGCATACGATGTCACCTTCGCACTCTATAGTCATGTCAACATTGAGGTATTGCAGGATGTCTCAGCCGAGTATCTTGCTCATCAGAGTCCGTGCTTGCTCCAGCGAACTGCCAAGCTCAACCGCTAGACGGCGATGCATATGCTCAAGTCAGAAGACCGTCTAAAGAAGGTGGGACAGAAGGCCATCTCGCTTGGTCTACAGGTCTAGAAGTTCAAGGTACTCGCCTGTAGGCATGACATAGATCTTCTTTGTCACTGCTCGCATATTGCTGAATGTCGAGATAACAATTATTTCCTTTGCTCGCAGGACAATGAGGTGGTTGTCTCCCAGCGGATGTCGCAGCTCGAGAAGGAGCTAGATAACACTCGGGCCGCTCTGGAGGCCGCCAATGTGAGGATTGTCGAGCTGGAAACTCGGCCTGTCGAGCAACAGCCTTCCATGATAGATCCTCATGAGGGAAAGAAGATCAGGATGCATGTCGATGAAATTGTTGGAGCCTATGTTCCGCATCTCTTGGTTTGAGAATAACAAATACCGCGTTGTATTTGATCTTGTATTTTGTGTGTTTATAGTGTGCAGGTTGTACAGGAACTATAGCTACACATACCTATGAGTAGTATACTAAATGGAGACGACTCTCTGGAAAGATAGCTAACGCCCCGTGCTAGTTGTTAACGCCCCGCGTTAACTTCCATCGAGAAGGAATCCGTCGAGAATAAATGTCATCGAGAACGAATCCGTCGAGAAGCCAGAAACAACGACATGCATTAGGTCTTAACGCTGGGCGCTAGCCATTCCATGAAATGAGATGCCGCGCGATGAAATGACATTCGACGAAATGAGATGCCGGTCGACGAAATTGCATTCGACGAAATAAGATTCGGTTCGATGAAATTGTGTTCGACGAAATTTGATGACATTCTACAAAATGAGATTCTGTTTGACGAAATGCCGTTCGACGAAATGGCGATCGACGAGATGAGATGCAGTTCGACGAAATGGCATGCCAGTTGTTTAAAAGGAGAACGAAACTCAACGCCAGTGTTGACTCTTAACACTGATGAGTAATTTATTTACTCATCTTTTAGTATAGTATTATTACAATTTTATTATGAAATTATGTTTTTTTATAAATTATATCGTATAAATCTTTCCTATGTTAATTTCATAAGTTAACTTATGTTTATTTTATATTTTCAAGTTTTCTGGACATTTGGAGCAGAAAATGCATTTACACGCCCCAGGTCACGGGCGTGACCATGGGCGTGTAACCAACGAAGTGTTACAGACAGGTTTCAGCCGCCCCGGAGTCGTTCCGTGAAGAATTCGCCAAGTACACGCCCCAGGTCACGGGCGTGACCAAGGGCGTGGCATCATAGTCACGGCCGGAACCCACCACCCTCTGCCAGCACACCTACCACGTAATTTTCAAGTTACACGCCCCAGGTCATGGGCATGACCTGGGGGCGTGACCACTAGATATGAGCAGCGTTCGACAAATATCGAGGCGTTGGATGAACTGCGCCCGACTGATGAGATCGACGAAAGTTCAGCAGCGATCAACAAATATTGAGGCGATCGATGAATTGCTCCATGGCGGCGTTCGACGAACCGCGCCCGGCTGCTGCGTTCGACGAAAACGATGAGATCGACGAAAGTTCAACAACGTGCCTTCCCGCCGAAGCTTCCCCCCAGCAGCACTTAATTGAGATTACACGCCCTAGGACACATTCTGCGCGGAAGAATCTTCAATCCAAGGAAACAATTTTCCCTTGCCAACTGTGCTCCTCGCTATCGCATGCGCTATCGGATATCACCTGGCGCTATCTCCTTCTATAAGTTCTCCCGGCAATTGCACTTCGAGCCAATATTTCGTCGAACGAGATTTCATCGAACGCCGCAAAGATTTCGTCGAGCGAAGTTTTGTCGAACGCCATGATGAGAATTTCGTCGAGCGCTACTAACAGTTCGTCGAACAGAAGCTAGCGCCTGCGCTAGTACTACCGCCAGCGCTAGTAGATGTTTTGGATTTGCTGGCTCAACTTTGGCGGAAACCTTCTTATGTAATCCTTGAGTCATGCGGACTTTGTTATCCTGCACACTTAAACACACAAGATCAAATACACATAGGATTTTTATTTTCAAACCTAGGAGATGCGGAAGACCATGTTCCAACAGCCTCTTCATTCTAGGTCTATAAATTTTCAAAACTCTATAATTGATTACAAGCAAACCAATTATATATATTTAGCATATCTTACATAACATTCAAATTCATTATCTTAGCTGCACCTCTTGGTATATGCTCAATTTAGTGTCTATGCTAGGATTATCAAAATAGTGACATGCTAAAGGTGGAGAAATTTGAACTTTAAAATTCATGAGTACAATGTGGTTTCAAAATCCACTATATGTTTTAAAACTAAAACAAACTCATGTTTTATGAATCAATCCTTAGACTAAAACGCTTAGTATATCCATAATCATTAACCCATGACTGGTGTCTCACAATAGAGAGGGCGTAGAATTGTGTGCATTAGAGACCTAACCTCTAAGTCATGTCTTGTCCTTATCCTGGGAGGGTTCCAGTAGGGCCTTGCGAGATACTAGGGGGAAAGTGTGCTAGGTTGAGCGTTGTCTTTTGTAAGCATATGGGATTAACACCCCACCTATGGCATGTGTGCAGCTCCTCATGACCATCCGTCACTTAGTACGGGGCTAGAGTGTAGTCATGTTGTTAATGTATCTTGATCTTAGATATACTTATATTATATTCATTGCATGAACATTATCTCAATCTTTATACATAAATCATGCATATTTGTTTTTTGTTCTAACATTGCATCTTGTGTTTGCATATTTTATTATTTTGTGCTTTAATGATTTTACTAAACACAAGTATTTGAAAAATCACCAAAAACATGCTAAAAGAGCCTTCAAATTTAATCAATATACTCTGAAATTTCAACTGAAGGAAAGCCTCTTTATAATACAAATGAATTTTGAAAAACATATTTTTTTCAAAAAATAAAGAAATGCAATTCTGTTTTGGCGTTAAGAAGTTAACGCCTGGCGTTAGCTCATTTGCTCGAAATTTTTTTTGTTTTGAATAATTTCTGGTATTATTTTAATGTTTTGTGTATGTTTTATTCTCTGTTTGTAAAAAGTTTTCTATTTTTTTTATTTCCTTTAAAACAAAATTTTGTTTCTTTTCAAAAAATATGTATTTTCTCATGCATTATTTTGGGTATATCTCACTGGCATAGAATAACATTTACTAAAAGGGCTATTAACGACTTCTATGTTTTCTAGAGAATATATATATAAAAAACAAATACAAAATTACAAAACAATTTCAATGAACAAAAATATGTTTTTCTCTTTATGTGTGTTTATTGTTTTGTGCTTATATACAAAAAAATTATTCAAAAATTTAAAATAAAAATGATTGTTATTCATTGGCATTGTCAAGGATGATTAATTATATCAATTAAAGATTAAATACAATGTTTAATTTAACTTTCAAGTTTCTTAAAAGACATTGTTTTGTATTTATCATGCCTTGAATATTATCTTGTTATGTGTAATGAAATTTATTGTAGATAAGCATGTGTAGAAACGCTTAGCATGCCTCTAAGTATGAGTAATGTATTATGTTTGATAATGATTTATTCACTCACTTATTTTTGATAATCTACATGTGTTTACAATCTTATACTTGCATGATTGTGTAGTGTAATAACATAAATAATAAAATGCATAAATAAATTACCTACACAACATTGAATTGGTTATTACAATTTTTGTCTTTCATGCATTTATTCGCTACAGAAATGTGGTTTCAAATGCTATGTTTGCAAATCAAGTGAATTCGAAGTCCTTAGTCACTAAACAAAAAAGAAAATAATAAATGACAAGGAAAACTCCACCAAGCACTACTCACCCTCCTGATAAGTCTTAATGAGCATTGTGAGGTTGAGCACCTTGGCTAAAGAATTGTAAAGTGTCTTGTAGCAAACAATTTATACACCACTTCTCTTAGTACACCAGATCATAAATAAAATTTGAAAATAATGCTAAAAAGTATAAAAGTGATCCCCAAGCACTACTTTGCACCCTGATAAGTCTTAATAAGCATTGTGTGTGCAGAGCGCCTTGGTATTTGTACTCTTTATTCATGTGCATTGAAATATTATGGAAGTAATAGTATTTGTGTATTTTAATGTTGTGTTATTTTATTATATATGTCATGTGTTTTTGATTGATTCACTTGTATACTTTATCAAAATACTACTTTGTACACATCATTATCTTTCATAAAACTTCTACTCATGAGAATTAGATCATAATGCTCATCTACTCAATTCTCTGCAAACTTAAGTAAATGCACTAGATAACAATGCATGATCGCTACAATGTTTATGTTTACTTGAATTGCAAATTTTATTACATTGTAGTTTTTGTATCTTTTCTTGATATTATGAAATCATGCTTGCAATTTTATCTTAATGGAATAGCATCTCTTCAATCTTTAACTAAAACATCAACTTTTCAAATTTAAAACTCATTATCCTTTATATGATTTTATCTTCTAAAATGATGTTTATGTTTAAGAGTGCTTATTATATTCTTCTGCTAAGTTTACCACTTATGCTCATTCATGTCTATTATTTTTAACACTGTGGTTTTCTTTTCAACAAGTGGTATCTTAAAATATGAATACTTACTTTATCATTTCAGTTATGTTGCTTACTACTTTATGTTACATCATATTTATATTTTTCTCAATAAGTAGTATTGAACAAACTTTTGATTGCATCCTATTTTTCTTCTCGACATAGAACATATTACTCCTTATTGCACACTCTCACCTAAACCTTCTTTTGGTACTACCAAAAGGGGAGAATAATTTATAAATCTAATATTTAAGGGGAGTACATTATAATGATTTCAAACTCAAAGAAAGTATCTTTGTAGGGGAAGTAATCATATAGGAGGTGCATACACTATCATATGCTCGATCATGACATCCTTCAATAAGTGGTTCCTAATCAATCTTAGTAGATATACACTCATCCCTACCCACTTTTGCTAAAAACAAAAGGGGAGAAGAAATTGAGAAATCTAGTCGAATAGATATTTAGGGGGAGTAAATTATAAGAGAACACTTATGTAGGGGGAGGACTTCATATAGAAAGAGTATGCATGGCGCTTTCAAATCTATCATGCTTTTAACCCGTTATTCATGCATATATTATTACCTCACTTATCTATAAACACAAATGGTCTTAATCTCACTAATTTCTCATACAGGTATTTGTTATTATCAAAAGGGGGAGATTGTTGGAGCCTATGTTCCGCATCTCTTGGTTTGAGAATAACAAATACCGTGTTGTATTTGATCTTGTATTTTGTGTGTTTATAGTGTGCAGGTTGTACAGGAACAATAGCTACACTTCCCTATGAGTAGTATACTGAATGGAGACGAATCTCTAGAAAGATAGCTAACGCCTCGCGTTAGTCGTTAACACCCCGCGTTAACTTCCATCGAGAAGGAATTCGTCGAGAAGAAATGTCATCGAGAATGAATCCATCGAGAAGCCAGAGACAACGCCAGACATTAGGTCTTAATGTTGGGCGCTAGCTATTCGACGAAATGAGATGCCGCACGACAAAATGTCGTTCAATGAAATGAGATGCCGGTCGACGAAATTGCATTCGACGAAATGAGATTCCGTTCGACAAAATTGCGTTCGACAAAATTTGATGATGTTCGACAAAATGAGATTCCATTTGATGAAATGGCGATCGACGAGATGAGATGCAGTTCGACGAAATGGCGTGCCAGCTGTTTAAAAGGAGAACGAAACTCAATGCCAGTGTTGACTCTTAGCGCCTGCGTTGAATCCACAAACTGCCACGATCTTGATGGTTGCGCGATTTCAGCCATGACAGTGCACGTTCACTAACACCGGCTTAACGCCACATGTTAGATTCCGTGGCTATTTAAAGTACAACTCCTCTCACTCTAAAAGAGATGATTCTAGAATTCCAATAATTTTAAGAGAGGCTCGTGTACAGCAATTAAGAGATCTCCCTTGGGCTATCATGAAGATCTAAAGAGGATTTTGAAGGACAAGGTCTACAACGCATATTCCATACGAAGGACGATCGTTTCAAGAATGCCAACATCTACATCGCCTTTCTCTTCACCTTCAGAATTTCGTGGTGAGTTTCTCTTTACTTATCTTGTAATCTTTTACTTTTTCCTTTTGTAATTTGTGTGGAGAAATCGTTCGGGGAGAACGTCGGATTCCGGGAAGGATTCCGTGGGTAAATTTGGTGCGGTTGTTGGCGACTAGGTCCTTGTGTGGCTTAGGGGGTAATTCTCCACCTTGTGCGTGGCGACTATGTCGAGGGTAGATCTAGGTGGTGGCTAGAGGCCTTATCTGGTGATAGATAGGCTATAGCCAATTGGTCATTGGGAGAAGGACCGGTGAAACAACAAAAAGGGTTTTTACATATTCTCGCCTTGATTTCTAGCATTATAGAAATTAAACATTTTTGTATTCAATTTATTATGAAATAAAATCATGTTTTTTAAGGTTCTATTCAATTGATATTATTTCCAATTCAAGAATGTTTTAATTTATATTTCATTAAAGTATTAAAATTAACATTTGTGTCATTATCTTTGAAACACAATAATCGTTTTCATTATCTCTGATTTTCTGGAATTGTATTTCATTTAAGATTTCATAAGTAAAATCATTGCTGCAATCTTTTTGTGCTAAGGAATATTTTCTGGAGATCTAAAGCCAGGCGTTAACACTTAACGCCAGACGTTAGCAACAATTAACAAAATGTTTTGTTTCTTATGTTTAAAAAAGAATCTTCAATACAAACTTTTCTGAGATATCAAAATATATTTTCTTATAAAATATTCCTAAACTTTGATAAATTTAATTAAGATTTAAAAGTCCATAAAACCCTTATTCACCCCCCCCCCCCTCTAAGGGCGTCGTAAGATCCAACAGAAATGCCTCAGATCCGTCGGAAGATCGTGCGAGCGAATGGGAAGGTCGTCCTGAGTAGGTTGCGAGCTGAAGGCCATTTGGTGCCGGACATGATGAGCCTGACGGTGATGGACATCATCCCGACCCTACTCATCGAGGAGTCCACCTCTCCTCTGTGATTTCCTTCTCCCCAGCCAAGCGATGACGACGAGGAGGATGATGAAGACGGCGGCGATGATGATGACGGGGAGGAGGATGTTGACATCGACGATGAGGATGGAGGCGATGATGGTGCCTAGTCGCCAGGGCATATTTTTGACTGCTCTGGAACACTTTTAAATCTTTTGTGCATGTAATACTTCAGAATATATAAATGATAGAAAGAAAGATATTTTTCGCTCGTCTGCTCTTGGCATACTCGCTCATTTTTGCGGTACGCCGACTAGGCTCTTTAGGTTTGAACTCGATGAGTGCTCGCTAGGATTATAAGCTTGAAGCGAGATTGAGTGATCGTCGTTGCGATTAGTGCGACCTTGGGAGATGCTCGAGTCGATCGATGATTATTCCTTACTCACATATGTCATATTCGCACCTGCATACTCGCATGGTAGATGCTCGCCAATAAGCAATCTTGCTTATTTTCAAAGTTTTTGATGATGCTTGAGTTGTGGGAGAGACTCGTGGGGTACCATGGACTCTTCTCAAATAACTTTTCTAGTCTGATGAGAAGTGCAATTGGGGGGTGACTCGGCCAACATGCAAGAGGGGAGCTGATCTCGACCCTCAGTACAGAGGTTAGGTCTAGGAGAACTCATTCCCGAGGCTCTGTCCTATCACCCAACTTGGATTTTTCCAAGAATCAAGTCGGAGGGTTGTCCCCTATCTTGGCTGCTAAGTTGTCAGAGGATCTTCACCCTATCACTTCAATAATCATAGGGGTTAAACATTCCGGCCCATATGATTAGAATAAATGACAAACGGGCTTAGCTTTTGCAACGAGCTTTTAGCTCTTAAAAAACAACGACACCTTTATTCAAGGGTCTTTCTGCTAGTAAAACTGATCATCTCTTTGCCAAGTTTGGGGGGTTGGCATTCGGACTCTCCTCTGATGACTTTTCCAGTCAGATGAGAAGTGCAATCAGGGGGGGGGTAACTCAGCCAACATGCAAGGGGGGAGCTGATCTCGACCATCAATGCAGAGGTTTGGTCATAGGAGAACCCACTCGCACGGCTCCGTCCCACCACCCGACTTGGATTATTTACGAGAGATTAGCCGGAGGCCCGCTACCCAATCGTGGAGATCGCTTTCACCTATTTTTAGAAAAGAACTTCCAGACGAAAATAACTCTCGCGGACCATATTTTATGGGATGAGGAATTTCATTGAAGTAATAACTTTACCACTAGAGGGGGATGTGTACAATCCAACTATGGGTAGAACCTTTTCAGGTCATCACCGGTCTAGGTTCTCCCAAGTAGCAAGCGGTATCCGCCAGTTGCTAATGACTCATGAATGATGAAGGGCCCTTTCCAATTAGGGTTGAGTTTCCCGACGATGGCTGGCCTTCCCACCGCGTCTACCTTCTTCAGGACGAGGTCACCATCTTGGAAGTGCTTGAGGCGGACATGCTTGTCGATGTATTTCACCATTCTTCTCTTGATCCCTTCCTGCCTAGCCGAGGCTAAGTCCCGAAGCTCTTCAATGTAGTTAAGAGATAACCATTGAGCCTCCTCATTTTCCAGCCGTCATTCTTCATCTCCCTCTCCATCCGCAACAACTCTGGGACTTCTGACCTCGAACTCTACCAGGATGAGATATTCAGACCATGAGAGAGTTTGAAAGGGGTCTCTCCCGTGGCTGAATTAGGAGTGGTTCTCAGAGACCATAGGACCAAAGGAAGCTGATCAGCCTAGTTTCCTCTCAGGTTCTCGACCTTCTTCTTCAGGAGGTTGATAATCAGCTTGTTGGCAACCTCCACCTCTCCGTTGCTCCTAGGATGATGCACTGAGGGTAACCGGAGATTGGTCCCCAGTTGCTTACAAAAAGCCTCCATCTCTAAACTGGCAAATTGAGGACCGTTGTCGGTGATGACGGTGAGAGGGATCCCGGACCTGCAAGCTATTTCTCCCCAGATGAAGTTCTTCACAACTTGAGAGGTGATTTTGGCCAGAGCTTTGGACTCAATCCACTTGGACAAGTAGTCGATCATGATGAGAACGAAATTTCTCTACCCACTAGCCTAGGGAAAGGGGGCCTATTAGATCCATTCCCCAGATAGCGAACAACCACGGGGTTGTAGTGGAATGAAGTTGACGGGCTGGTTGTAATTGCAGAGCGGAGAACAACTGGCATTTCCTGGAAAAGGCTTCGGCATCCTTCCGGATGGTCGGCCAGAAGTACCATGCCTCAGGATTCTTTGCTCCAAACTGCGAGTCCCTGAATGACTTCTGCACTCTCCCGAGTGGAACTCTTCAAGAACTCTAGGTACTTCGACTTCTGAAATGCATCTGGCCAAGGGACCCGAGATGGTCTTGTGGTATAGCTCCCCACCGTGCAAAAGGTAGTACGCGGCTTTGTACCTAAACTTCCTCTGATCTCCGTCATCTGCCGGGAGTTGACCGAAAGTCAAGAATGCTATGAATGGGTCCATCCAGGAAGGTCATTGCTCAATCTCCATCATCTCTCCTTCTTGATGGATGGTCGGAACAACTCGATGATAGTCCCTCCATCCCTTAGACCGTACTGGGTTAGACGGTCTGCTACCGAGTTCTCCTCCCATGGCACGTGCTCGATGAATAAGGACTGGAATCCTCCAATCAATCCCTTCACCTCGACAAGATACTTCTGCAAGATGGTGTCGCGTACTTCAAACTCTCCCTGAATCTGTGACGTGACCACCATCGAGTTCGTGAAGGCTCCTGGGCGAGATGTAAGCCCGCCACGATGGCTTCGTACTCTGCTTGGTTGTTTATGATGGGGAAGAGGATCTCGACTGCTTGCTCTATCCTAGTTCCCTGTGGGCTGACGAGCACAATGCCTACTCCCATAACCTTTTTCCTGAAGCTCCATCAACGAACATTTTCCAGGCCACCAGATTAGAAGTCTCTCTATCTAGATATGATTCTCCTGAGCTGTCGGCTAAGAAGACCGCCACTACTTACGCTTTGATCACCTCTCGGGGCGAGAAGGAAATGCCGAACTCACTGAGTTCTACCGACCATTTCGCCAGCCTTCCCAAATGCTCCACTCCTTTCAAGATACTCCAGAGGGGATGATCGGTGATGACCCAGATGGAGTAATCTTGAAAATAAGGTCGGAACTTCTGCGCCGACGCCACCAAGGAGAAGGCAAGCTTCTCCAGGATCGGATATCGTAGCTCCGCCCTTTTTAGTACCCAGCTAACATAGTAGATTGGTAGCTGCTTTCTACCTTCTTCCCGGATGAGCACCGAGCTCACTGCTTCTTGCCCTACTCCCAAGTAAAGGAGTAAGTCTTCACCTTCTTTCGGGCTTTGGAGGAGAGGTGGCTCGGTTAGCTGCTGCTTCAATCTCCCGAACGCCTTCTCACACTCTTCGGACCACTCAAAGTTTTCACTCTTTCGGAGTGTCTTGAAGAATGAAGAGCACTTCTACCCGGCCTTTGCTAGGAATCGGCTAAGACCTTCCAACCTTCCAGTCATTCTTTAGACTTCCTTGGCGCTCTTCGGCAAATTCATCTCCAGGATGGCCTCAAACTTGTCAAGGTTAGGCTCTACTCCCTTTGGGGTAAGGAGATGTCCCAAGAACTTTCCTCTCCCTGCCCCGAACATGCACTTTGCTGGATTGAACCTCATCTTGAATCTTCTGAGCATCGTGAAGGTCTCCACCAGATCGGTCACATGCTCTTGGATGTTCTTGCTTTTCATCAAGAGGTCATCCATATACACTTCCAGGTTCCTCCCCTTTTGCTTCTGGAAAACATGATCCATCATCCGCTGATTGGTAGCTCCCACATTTTTCAGCCCGAAGTACATCATCTTATAGTTGTAGCAGCCATCTCTAGTGATGAAAGAAACATTGTGGCAATCGGGGGGATGCATCCGGATCTGGTGGTATACTAAAAACGCATCAAGAAATTCATCACAGAAAAACCGATAACTGAATCAACCAGCGCGTCAATTCGAGACATAGGATAACAATCCTTCAGTCAAGCTTTATTCAACAATGAAAAGTCTATACACATTCTCCAGCCTCCTCCAGCTTTATCCACTATTATAACATTCGAGACACAGCCTGGATGCTGGACCTCTGACACGAAGCCTGCCTCTAGCAGCTTCCTCACCTCCTCCCTAATAGGCTCGGCCAACAAGGAGGCACTCAACCTTTTCTTCTGGCGGATGGGCTTGACCTCGGGGTCTAGATTGAGGCGATGACAAGCGAACTCCGCGTCAATCCCGGGCATCTCAATAGCACTCTAGGTGAAGATGTCGACATTCTCTTGCAGACATGATTCCATATCGATCTTTTCTTCAGTCTTCAGAGACCCTCCTATCTTCAGCAATCCAGGTACTCCTGCCTCAGAGAGTACCTCAATCTCTTCCACCTCCTCTGCGGCTTCAAGCTGAGCTGCTCACTTCAGGGCCTTCTCCAGCTCCTCAACGTCCGCCAACTAGCTGATGGTGCTGACCGCGCTGAGGTAGCACTCGCGAGCGGCTCTTGGATTGCTCTTGATGCTCACCTAAACCACCCTTGGACAGTACTTCAGGCACTAATAGTAGGAGGATGGTGTAACATCCCAATTCGAGCTAGACCCAGACTCTGTCTCGGTAAAAGCCGCAGGACCCTAAGTTGGTTAGGTTTGAGTCACGGTTAACAAGGGTGGGTGTAGCGCCCTTGCTCCCTAAAAATAGGAAATAAAGGAAAGAACTTGTAGAAGCGAGCTAGCGACAGCGGTAGTGATACTGTCGGTGGTAGCCTTCAACATGATATGGCTATTGTGTCATCAAAAAAGGGTTGTTTCCTCATCGATACGCTAGCGCCGACGGTAGAGATACCGCCAGCAATAGCTTTCAAAATGACATGTGGCCTCACATGATGATATGGGTACCTTGTCGTCAAGAAGGGGTACCTTGTCATCGAAAAAGGTGTCTTGTCATCGAAAAGAAGTACCTTGTCATCAAAAACATGTTGGTTTCTCAAAGATATTATCGATACGCTAGCGCCGACGGTAGTGATACCGCCGTCGGTATCCTTCAAAATGATGAGTGTACTTGTCGTCAAAAAGTAGTTGGGTTCTCAAAGATACCATTGTTACGCTAGCACCCGCGGTAGCCTCTAGAAAAATGTGGACGGAGGTGATATCCTATCCTTGCTTATTTAAAGGCTGGGTGGTGGCTTGGGTCAATAGGACAGTGACACATTGATGGATTGTCAAATCAAAAGCATGGGAAGTGTTTTTCCCATTAATGTTAGTCAAATAAAGTTCACTCATTCTATTCTCCCTTAAACCTTGAACCCCATTCCCTCATGCAAAGCTGAGAATTTTCTTCTTCCTCTTCCTCACACCACAAGGTGATAACCAGCAACTTTCCTTGAAGGAACAAGGATTTGAAGGAGGATTTGGAGCTTGGCCGACCGCCACCTTGTCGGTAAGAAGACAAGCTTGAACCATGGCTAAAAATTAAGATGACTTCCACCCCCTCTCCCTTAGTGCTAGATCTTTAGATCTAAAATAGGATAGATATTGGGCTCAAGAGAGCTTAATTTCAGTGAGATTCATGGAGTTTTGTAGGAGGAGACCACACTAGAACTTACGTTCTAGAGCTTCATTCGCCGAGAAATTATCTTCAATTAATTCCTCTCTTCAATACAAAGTGGTAGGACTTGATTTCGTGAAGAATGATGGTCGAATGAGGGAGTATTGGAGGAGAGAAGGTGAAAAAATATATGTGTGTGCTGGAGGAAGAAAATGAATAGATGTTGTTCATCTATATTAAGATCCATGCAAATTTATAATATTTAGACAAAACCTGTTTTCTGCAAGTGACAGACTTCAAGCCTATTTTTAGGCAAGATCCGGCCACATTCTGGTCTTGCGCTCAACACGAAAGTTGTAGCCCTCAGAAAGACCTTTCCAACGAGTGGTTATGCATTTTCAGGGGAGCACTGTAGCTCCCGCAATGTGAAATAAAATATGGTTGTGCAGAAGACGATATTGTTTAAGTACAGGACAGCTTGGTGTCCAGAGTTACACTGTTGGGTTCAAACCCGATTTTAGATAGGTTAGGCTTAGATCTGGACCTTGGACTCAACACGAAAGTTGTAACCCTTGATGATACCTATTCGGAATAGGGTGGCACATAATTTTTGGTTGTCTGCCACTCCCAGAAATCATATTTTAGTAAGCATTGTTGAATATGTATAGATTTTTGATGTTTTAATTTTGTATAAATGTGTCTGATAATATTATGATCACCCTTGTTTAGTTTTAGCATTTTTGGATACATATTTTCCATGAATTTGCTTGTTGTATCATATAAATGTAAAGTACCATAAATAAGTATTGGGTAATACAATGAGGTTGAAATTTGGTGTGAACGATTCATGCATTATTTATGAGCTATGGTAGTAGTTTTGGCGCATTTGATTTTGAATTGAGTCTTAAATCAAATATGCCATTATAAATTACTATGCTGAAATGAGATGTTAAGTTGCTCGTTTAGACAAGGATTTTGTAAATGTGCATAAAATCGTACCTAAATCACGTGGTAATCTATCAGAGGGTTTATATTTGTGATAACCGCTTAGTAAAGATTATGATTGATGATTCTTAAAAAGAATGGGCACGAGATTATTAGTATTGACTAAGGGTGATCGAATGATGCTTATGAATTCAATTGTGTTCAGAGCATGTTGTCAATCGAGCATGAGGATTGGTATGGTTAATATGTATGGGCAGATTAATATAGTGAACTTGGACATGGCATTACACGCACAAGTAGTCCTATAGTATCAACAAGAGTATTTCCCTTTCATACATGTACCACTGCACAAGAGTTATGACAACTCGGTATGGGTAGCAATGACGGTTTAGTATGGATTATAGGTTATGGTTATATCTTAAGGTGTTATGTCAAGGACCCAGTTGGTAAGTCCTTGTATGCTAGTTAGCATCATTGAAACTTGTAATATTAACATGTGTATTGACTTGGTTAAGAGTCCTTGGGTGCTTGATAGCACGTGTTGAGCATGTGAAATTACTTGGGTGTGCATAGTTTCACACGATTGCATAATGATCCTTGTTGGAGGATTACTTGTGGCAGATCTACGGGCTCGCCAGTCATCACACCGACGGGAGATGGAAGATAAATCTTGATCGGTTGGGTTGGGCCTTTGGTGCTTACTTCCCAAAGCCCCTTCCGCATCAAAAGACTCAGCTGGTTTAGCGAGCAAGAGTACGCAGGGTCTCCGATATTGTGTTCTTTGCGTTGAGGCGTACATAAGCCCTAGGTCTGGTAGTATGCATGCCCACCTAGTAATGGAGAAGCTCGTTCCACTGTCTCCGTCTGGCCACGATGTGAGGTGCCAAAGTGGTTAGCTACCCTCAAAAAGGCAGAAGTATGAGTCTATGTCGACATAGCAAATTAGAGTGCGTGCGTAAATCATGGGTGAGTCATCATACATACATTCATTGCATTGCATCTCATAAAGATCGTCATCATATAAACTTGTATGGGCACCTTTATATGATGAGTTACTTATAACAAAAGACCCTTAATTTATAAGCTTGTATGGGCATCCTTATAAGTTAAGTTTAATTCAGTTTTGTATGTACTTGCTCTATTATACTCTGTTGCTGACTCTACTGCAAGATGTTGTGTTGTTTTATACATGCTAGTAATTCTTGTTGCTTATATATACATATGCTGCTCTCTTATTACACTATCATATACCACCTGCTTGTATATACTGATTATGTTACAGCGTTCTATTTCTTCCCTTCTGCCCGATGCCTAAGAGTCGTCGGGGGAGAGGATGTGAAGCCACTGATGAGCCCCAATTATATAGGGTTTTTCGTACTCATCTGGGCCTATTTTCTCACTCATGCACTACACATTCAGCGTTAAAATGCTCATATCTGCTCTTTTCATCACTTTACACATAGTGCACTCTCTTCGCCTAGTGGGGTGTGCAATTGCACATTCTGTGTTGGGGGTATGCCTCTGCGGGTTCCCTATGCATGTGTTGTTGATAATTTGGGTGTTAGCCTTGTGAATGGTGCTATATTCTGTGGATTGGTGTTGTGATTTTTATTGTGTGCAGGTGGACTATACTCTTGAGCTGAGCATTGCACTTTGGGTAAATCGCACGACCGTGTGATTATTGTTAACGCACGATCGAAGCGATCATGCGATTTACCTAGAGCTGCTTGTGATGATGTTCATCGTGCATTTTCCTTGACACGCGATTGACTCCAATCGTGCGTGAAGGAAATCGCACGACCTACCTGGATGCCGACAAAATCTGAGGCCTGCCCTACCCCGTGTGTTTTTGGCCGTGCACGAGCATTCCGCTTGTGCGTGAACAGAAACGCACTATTTTCCTGTAGCTCCAGGCGCTGTTTATCTTTATAAATCGCACGGTCCAAAACGCACAGTCATGCGTCTTTGTCGATCATTTCTTATTTTAACGCCCCTATTTAAGCGCGCAGGATGATCCGACCTAGAAAATCTTTTTTTCGCTCTTTTCAAGTGGGAGCCATTGAGAGGAGTTAGAGAGCGCCACTTCTTGCCCTCAACTGTGCTCCACCTTAGGAGAGAAGCTTCGGCGATCATTACTCCGTAGAACTCTCGCTAAAAGCTTCGTTGCCGGCCACCGCCATTGTTGCTAGCTCTTAAGCTCCACTTCCAACCATTTCGTGCTGCATTTCGGGAAGACGGGATCATTAGAGGGAACTAACAACTCCTCTCCGTACCCCGGACGTCAACGTGGACCGAGCTCGGATAAGGACCGACAACCCTTGTGTCCGGCCACGAGTCCCGACAAGCTTCGTATGATCGGTTGTACTTCTTCCCCCTTCTTGTTATTGTAATACTGATATTGTGTTTTGATGTGTTGGAATAATGTGTTAAAACCTTAACGTTGCTCTAAATGTTAATCATGCATTTGTGATTATGTTGGTTGTTTTTACATCCGTGGTGCGCTGAGTTTATTTCTTCCCTGCTGCTTGTTGTGTGTTTGTGTCGTCCTAGCTATTGCTATGAGGGTGCTTGGCGAAGAGGTGATTGCGACCCTCATTGTTCTTCCATACACCCCATTACCCATTTGGGCAATCCATCCAAGCGACGCGGTGACGGCGACCCGCATTTTATTTCCTGTTAGTGGCGTAAAAACAAAATCACAACCCCCCCTGTCGGTTCGTTTCACCCATGCAATTTTTTTCTTGAATAGAGAATTTGCACTCCCTACCTGCACTCCTCGATAGATCGATACTTGGGGACTTGCTCCCATTTTTATTACTTGAGCGACCGGTGCACTTGTCGTTTGAGCATCAACTTTTTGGCGATGTTGTCGGGGAGTGCAATTGTCGTGTGTTTTCTTTAACAAGAGAATAGTTGTGAGCGTGTTGTTTTCTTTTGATTGCTTTTGTATTTTTTTTTTGTTATGGAAGGACAAATACCAAAAGACATTCAAGATGCTAATCTTGAGTCTGAACGGGCAAGGAGCGCTCGTTTACGTGAAGAGGAGGCAAGGGAAAGAGAAGAATTGATGTTATGGGCCACATTGTTAATGGTCAAGGAGGTCAAATTCCTGATGAACAGGAAGAGGTCTGCCCTCGTGCGTGGACAATGCGTGACTTCACTACCCCTATGGTGGGAAGTATCTATCCAGGGTTTGGCCCGGTGATTGTTAACAACCAATTCGAGATCAAGCCGGCTATCTTGAATATGATTCAAAATAACACACAGTTTTCAGGGCTGCCAAGTGAACACCCTCATCTACATCTTGCTAAATTCCCAGATATCTACGACACATTCTGCTATGCCGGGATCACCGAAGATGTGGTTAAGCTCAGGCTATTCCCATTTTCTCTTCGGGATAAAGCCAAAGCATGGCTGCACATTATCCCTCCTAGGATTGCTGCTATATGGGATGCTCTTTCGTCAAAGTTCTTAGCTAAGTTCCACCCGATGGACAAGATAGTGAATGCTCGGCGAGAGGTAGCTACATTTAGACATCTTGATTAAGAATCCTTGTCTGATGCTTGGGAGAGATGTGTTGAGCTGCTGCGTGATGAGTCCGATTTAGATAGGGTTTTTCTGACTCATCTGGGCTTGTTTTCACGCATTTGCACTTCACTTTCTGCACATTATTGCTTATATTGCATTGATACTCCGGATTACACAGAGTGCACATTTTAGGCCTATTGTGGTGTGCAATTGCACACTATTTTGTTGGGGGCAAGCACATTATGCTCCCCATTCTTTTTATGTTATTATACTTGTGCTGGAGGTGTGTTCCCAGCGTTTGGGTGTGTTGTGCAGGTGGGCAGATCGTCCATATTGCCCAGAATTCATCCTGTATGAATCGCATGGTCATGCGTTTTCTTGATGCACGGTCGGCTGCGATCGTGCGTTATGATCCGCTGGTCAATATGGTGATCTGCCCCGCTCGTGCATTTTCTTCACGCACGGTTGGCCTCAATCGTGCGCGAACAAAACGCACGCTTCCTATTGGTTGCCAGATTTTGAGTTTTCTGAATTTACCCGTGCGTTTTTACGCACGGCCGGCTTCGACCGTGCGTGAGTAAAACGCACGGGCGCACCTGCATCATCTTCTTGGCATTTGTTCTCGATTAATATCGCATGGTTCACGCACGGTCGTGCGTTCTACCGTGCTTGACCAAATTTCTGATTATTTTGTATATAAGTTGCAGCTCTTGCCCTATTCCGGATCGATTTTCTTTCTCGCGCCCAGAGCTCTAGTTCCGCGCCATTTTCGCCGCTCCATCACTGCCAACTTCGGGAGGAGCTCCAGACGCCATTCTCTTGCAAATCTCAAGCCAGAACGTCCTCTAGGCCTCCTCCATTGTTCGTGCACCTCCGAAGCTCCATTTTGAGGGATTCCATGCTGCACTTGTGAGGTTCTCCGGTGAGATCGTGGCCAAAGAAGATTGAAGTAGAAGACAGGTATAATAGAAGAATGTGACAGCTCTTCCGGACCCCGGACGGCAGTTGGAGCCCGAGCTCGGACAAGGATTGACAACCCTAGATTCCGACTGTGAACCTCCGATGAGTCTCCGTGCTTTGGATGTAATCTCGACCCCCTTTATATTGTAGTACTGTTTTTCTTCTATTATTTGGGTGTATGAACAATGCTTGCTAAACCATGTTTTGTCATTTAATATTTCATGTCTATGTGAAATCGTTATGTGTGGTTTATGCAAGTGAGGAGCGCCCCATTCCATCCTCCATGCCGCCGTCATGTTCGTGTTCCGCACTAGCAATTGCTAGTGGCGTGCTTGTCGACGAGGTGCTTGCGACCCTCATTCCGCCTGCCTACTCGCCCATCCGCCTAGTGAAGCGTGGCATAGCGGCCCGTGTAATCCATTCGCCTAACAAAGCAGCGCGCTCAAGGCCTGCACAGTTCGATTCCGCTTGCCTACTCGTCCATCCGCCCTTGCGAAGTAGCGCATTCAAGGCCTACCTAGTCTCCATCCCGCCAAGCAAAGCATTGCATAACGGCATTGCATATGAGTAGTTGTAGTATTTTCTTTTATTTCCACAAACAACATCACCCCCGTTTTCGCAACCCATCCTACCTAAAGGACTTCAATCTCAAGTCCTTCCTTGAAAGTAAACTCCACCTTACTATGTTCCTTCAAGAACGATACTCGGGGATTTACTCCTCGTTTTATATTACTTGAACGATCGGTACACTGCCGTTTCGTGCCGCAGTCTTGCTACTGCCTATAGCGGTGTGCTAGGTTCGCGCATCAAGTTTTTGGCGCCATTGCCGGGGAACACAGACGTGTGAGTTTTTTGTAGAGGAAGATAATAGATAGTAGTTCTTCCAGTGTCTATAGCCGCCTTATTATTTTTGTTTGCTTTTTAATTATATATTTTTTGTTATTATTTCTATCTCCTATTCTAAAGTTTTAGGCAAGTTTAATCCAAGGAGTTTTATTAGTTTGTGTAAATTTCCTTGCAAAGAATTTCTGTTTCATTTTATCTGCTTTAATTATTGAAAATGTCGTCATGGGATATTTCTCCTAGCACTTACGACAAGATGGTTTATTATATAGACCAAATGAAGGAGTTAAATGCTATGCAGTGTAGGAACGTTGTTTGCTTGTTGTGTCGATGAGAGGGTCATGAATTGAGGAGCTGTCCTAGTCTTTTCAATCCTGACTGCTGCTCCATCACTCATGACAAAATTGTCCCTATCACTCATTCTTTACCCATGGAGGCAATCGTGCCCTCTACCCCCGAGCTTATTTCATGCATGGACTCCTCACTCCCTGTGTATGGCTTCACTCCTAATGATGACGATCACTCATCTATTGGCCAACAAGGAGAGGAATGGGAGCTCCTAGATGCACCTGAGTGGGATGAGGAAAGTATTCTTTCCATCGGGGAGGCTTTAGCTGATCTTTTTGCAGAGGAACCAAATCTTTTTGTTCCTCTAGTTTCTTTGCAAGATTTTTCTACACACATTTTTTATGATCCTATCGAAGTAAAGGAGCGGGGTGATGCTTCTGACTCGGAGGGTGCTCCAAAGTGGGATGAGGAGTTTGTTTTCCCCGAAGGGGAGAATTAATACTTTGAACACGATGGTGCACCTCGGTGGGATGAGGAGGATACTCTCTCTGATGAGGAGGTTTGCACTTCCTCATGGGACGAGGAGGTCCAACTAACCACTGAGGTGCTTGAGTTCTTGGGTTCCCCTCGCTATGATACTTACGATGATGATAGCGATCTATCCTTGGATCTTGCTGGGAGTGAGACCGGGACCACTCCCCCGATTTTTGATTATTTAAGTTTTTCTTCTCTTTTATTTCCTGATACCCCTTCTTCATCTGAGCCTGTGCGGGTTGAGTCTTCACATGTACTCCAGGAGGACTTGGAGCATTTTTCTCTAGTCAATGATGAGTGTATCCTCTCATGTGAGGAGGTTGACCCCTCCTCCATAGTGGAAGCCTCATTCATTGCCTTCTCTTCATGTCGCCTCCCTGAAGATGATACCTTGCTGGGCAAGGATGTTTTTGGTGAGAATAGTGATGAGGACTCCTCCTCCTTTTCTTACATTCTCTACCCTCTACCTGTGTTCAGCATGTATTATTATTTAGGTAGGGGAGTAACAGTTCTGTCGCTGTATCGGTACCCGCTACCGACACGGATATTAGGCCAGTTGCCTGTCCACTTCTCCTTCCATACTCCCATTAGCTAGATATTTTCAGGTTTGAATAAGTCGTGCTGGGAGGAAAATAACCCCGGTAGTTATCTTACTTTTCCTGCAATTCTTATTTCATCTTGTTTAGTTTAGTTAGCTGTATTTCATTTTTATGTTTGTATAATGTCTTTTGTTTTTGCGGAGCTCACCCCTGCAGGTATTCTTTTTTTGGTTGACGGATACTGCAGCTTTGTCTCGGTTTACACGCCAATCTTCTGGTATTATCACTTGCTGAGCATTGGGTACTTTCTTCCCCTCGCCCTCATTTAAATTTCATGTTGATATTTTATGCTGGTTGGTTTAGTTTAAGTCTGGGGGAGAGATATTTATTGTACCCATTGCACGTGCACATCTCAGTGCATGCTAGAAGTAATTTATTTCAGTTATTTTATTTGTTCATCTTCATCGCACACCACTATACCCACTTGAGCGCGCACTCACTTGTGTGTGTGTTTCCGTTCGCGCTTATCTTGGTTTGGAATGTGAAATAGGATGTTAGCTTAGGAATTGCAAATCAGAGTGCGATGTTGACTCTTGTAGTGCTCTAGTCGCATCCGCATGCTCTAGTAGAAATTTGAGTAAAATTAGATTATTTATATGCATTTAATTTATGATTAGTGTTTTTGCGTAGTTTTAAATTTATTATACTCAATTGGTGAATGTGAATGGAATTGGTGGTAGCACGGTGTTGTGTGTAGGCAAGCGCTAGTGGTGTGTTGCTCGAGTCGGAAGGAAGGTTTACCTTTCTCGTGGGCTAAGAACTTGCCCCAAGCGACTCTTGAAGCATGGACGAGAGCAACTCATATTGTTAAACGTGATGTAGGCCATTTTTAGGCTAGTTTGAGACTTGTTTTCCTTGACCTATGCGTTTACCTTTGCAAGCTTAGTTTGTGGCTACCCTTCCTTTGTTTCAGCTCTTCTTTCAATCACCAAAGCCTGAAACATACCCTATTATCGCAACCAAGTAGCGAGTTAACTGAAATCACTGAAATCATATTTCTTGATTTGGTGTGATGTTTAGAACCTTTGTGATTTGAAAGAAAAAGTGTATTGTGTGCTAAACACATTATTGTAAACCAACCGGGGGATAAAAGAAAAAGAAAAAAATGAAGTTAAAGGAAAGATCTGAAAAGAATTGGAATGAAAAGAAATCACTTTGGGCGTAGTAGAAAATTCAGTTGGTATTTGTTGGAGTAGGCTGTGTGCACACCCAGTTTTCAAGCTAAGTCTGGGGGTGTGTCACACTAGCATCGTTCTTGGTCTTGTTTTTGTACAGCGATATCTTTTGACTCAATTGGGTTGCGTAGCCGTCTCGTTTATCATTGAATATCATACCGTAACCTAAGCCCCATTATAACCTGAAAGCCCTATTGATTTAACTTGTGAGTTTGCTAGCGCCGTGGAGAGAGTGTAACCGGGCAAGCTTATGGCTCTCGTCGTTGATGGATTTCAACGGAGTTATCCCTAAATTCTGGTCTTTTGCAACACCCTCCTGAGTGGCTTATTTAATTTCACATCGGGCACGACCGCACAAATTCTTCATGATTCACCATCTGAGTATAACTAAATCTTTATTTACGCTTTAACACTTTTGTAAATTAGTTAGCATAGTTAGAATCTCCTTTTACTGAATTTCTATTTGCATGCGTATGATACTTCGCACCGTGCTCCTATTTTGCAATTCCCTTCACTAACTACCGTTTTCATACTTCGCCGGATTTGTTTGCTCGGGACATGCAAGTAGGTAAGTCTGGGGGTGTGATGAGTCCGATTTATATAGCGTTTTTCTGACTCATCTGGGCTTGTTTTTTCACGCATTTGCACTTAACTTTCTGCACATTATTGCTTATATTGCATTGATACTCCGGATTACACGGAGTGCACCTTTTAGGCCTGTTGTGGTGTGCAATTGCGCACTATTTTGTTGGGGGTAAGAACATTGTGCTCCCCATTCTTTTTATGCTTTTATACTTGTGCTGGAGGTGTGTTCCCAGCGTTTGGGTGTGTTGTGCAGGTGGGCAGATCGTCCATATTGCCCAGAATTCATCCTGTATGAATCACACGGTTGTGCATTTTCTTGACGCACGGTCGGCTGCGATTGTGCATTATGATCGGCTGGTCAATATGGTGATCTGCCTTGCTCGTGCGTTTTCTTCATGCATGGTTGGACTCAACCGTGCGCAAACAAAACGCACGACCTCCTATTGGTTGCCGGATTTTGAGTTTTCTGAATTTACCCGTGCGTTTTTACGCACGGTCGGCTTCGACCGTGCGTGAGTAAAATGCACGGGCACACCTGCGTCGTCATCCTGACATTTGTTCTGGATTAATATCACACGGTTCACGCACGGTCGTGCGTTCGACCGTGTCTGACCAAATTTCTGATTATTTTGTATATAAGCTGCAGCTCTTGCCCTATTCCGGATCGATTTTCTTTCTCGCGCCCAGATCTCTAGTTCCACGCAATTTTCGCCGCTCCATCACTGCCACCTTCGGGAGGAGCTCCGGCCGCCATTCTCTTGCAAATCTCAAGCCGGAGCATCCTCTAGGCCTCCTCCATTGTCCGCGCACCTCCGAAGCTCCATTTTGAGGGATTCCGTGCTTCACTTGTGAGGTTCTCCAGTGAGATCGTGGCCAAAGAAGATTGACGGAGAAGACGGGTATAATAGAAGAAAGTGACAGCTCTTTCGGACCCCGGACGGCAGTTGGAACCTGAGCTCGGACATGGATTGACAACCCTAGATTCCGGTCGTGAACCTCCGTTGAGTCTCCGTGCTTTGGTTGTAATCTCGACCCCCTTTATATTGTAGTACTTTTTTTCTTCTATGATTTGGGTGTATGAACAATGTTTTCTAAACCTTGTTTTGTCATTTAATATTTCATGTCTATGTGAAATCGTTATGTGTGGTTTATGCAAGTGAGGAGCGCCTCATTCCATCCTCCATCCCGCCGTCATGTTCGTGTGCCGCACTAGCAATTGCTAGTGGCATGCTTGTCGACGAGGTGCTTGCGACCCTCATTCCGCCTGCCTACTCGCCCATCCGCCTAGTGAAGCGTGGCATAGCGGCCAGTGTAATCCATTCGCCTAACAAAGCAGCTCGCTCAAGGCCTGCAAAGTTCGATTCTGCATGCCTACTCGTCCATCCGCCCTTGCGAAGTAGCGCGTTCAAGGCCTACCTAGTCTCCATCCCGCCAAGCAAAGTATTGCATAGCGGCCTTGCATAGGAGTAGTTGTAGTATTTTCTTTTATTTCCACAAACCAAATCACCCCCGTTTCCGCAACCCATCCGACCTAAAGGACTTCAATATCAAGTCCTTCCTTGAAAGTAAACTCCACCTTACTGTGTTCCTTTGAGATCGATACTTGGGGATTTACTCCTCGTTTTATATTACTTGAACGATCGGTACACTGTCGTTTCGTGTCGCAGTCTTGCTACCGCCTATAGCGGTGTGCTAGATTCGCGCATCACTGCGTAGATGCCCGCAACATGGTTGTGAGTCCTGGAATATGGTGGAAATTTTCTATTTTGTCATGGAAACAAACTACAGGGCGATGACAGGCGCTACTGCGGGAGGAACAATAATGAATCTGACCCCTGACGAAGCTTTGAGGATTATTCATGATACTGCTTCACATAGTAGTTATTGGACTGCTGGAAGGAATGCACCAAGGGGTGCCAGGAATTTATTTGCAGTAAATGCGGTAATGCCACCAAGGGAAACTACACAGCAGGTGTCTGATTATATGGTGATGCTTTCAAGATCAACTCCTCCCCCCGCTCAAGTTATGGCAATCACGTGTCAAGGTTGTGGAAACCCCGGGCATCATGCCTAGGAGTGCACCGCAGGTGAGAAACCCTCTGATTTTTCGAATACTTCTTTTGATGAGTGTAAATTTCTTAAATAGTCAAAACTGGTCAGTGCCATTTAATAATACGTATAACCCGTGTGTGAGAAATCATCCGAATTTTTCATGGAATCAAAATGCTCCAAGCCAACGATGGCAAGGGGTCAAGCATCACTTTGATGCTCAAGCCTTCGGTAGCCAGCCTCGGCCACCACACCCGGGTTATGCGCAACCTGCACCACCCCAATGGAAGAGTGCCTTTGAAGAAATGCTGGAGAAGTTCGTCGAGCTAGCCCAAACTAGTATGTCTAATTAGACTGCTTCCATGAGGAATTTGGAGACACAAGTAGGCCAGCTGGCCCAAGTGCTCTCCGAGCGCACTCAGGCACTCATCCTAGTAATACTGAAAAAATCCCCGAGAGCAAGGAAAGAGCATCTCGGATGCGAATGGTTGCCAAAAAGACACGTGTGTTGTTAAGGGCAAAATCAACGATGTTGAAACTCCAGCACTATGCGATTATGGATCATCTCGCAACATTCTTGCTCTGCAAGATGTTGTGAAATTAAATTTGAATATGAAAATGGACGATCAGATTTTTCTAGTGCTGGGTAATGGTACTTTGGTTGATACTGAAGGTGAGGTGAAGGATGTATGTGTTAGCGTGGATGGGACGGAGGTCATCACTAACTTCTAGGTTTTGGTACCCATGGATAACGAATCTACCCCAATTTTGGGTGTCCCGTTCCTGAAAGAGAGTGGGGAAACCCTACAATTTACTAATGGGCATGCAACCATATCTATTAAGGTTGAGCAACATCTACCCTTTCCCGGTGCCACTAAGGCTAACAGTGAGTCTGAGTTAATTCCTGATTTATATTTATTGGGAGTTGATGATAGTTTAGTGTTGTGGAGAACAGGGAAGTTTGTGTCAAAAAGTGCAAGGAAGTTGAAGAAATCGAGGAGAAAACTTAGGTGGATAATGCCGTGAAGAGATGTGGAGGTCCGCATGGTGTTCGAATGGTGTTGCTACTGTCGCTGCTTACATGGCAAATGTGGAATCATCTGAAACTTATTTACGTGTGAATAATAAATGTAAAACTATAAAATAGGTGTGATGGGCAGATCTTTCACCCACTGGGGAGGAAGAAATGAAGCCCCTAGTTGAGAAGGGTGTTACTAAGACTTTTTCTGAGAGAGCGGCTGATGCTCATTGGCGATCACCTTCCGTGGAAAAATTGAAGTGGGAGAGATTGGAGCACAGGGCTCGCAGGTTCGCCCTCAAACGTGCAAAGGAAGAGGCGTGGGGTATGGGAGATAACTCTCCCTTGGGCCCAAAATCTTTCGCCTCTTCTCCTTTTCATGTATCAGGGGAGGATCATTGCAAATCGGCATATAACTAAGGTGTGGCGAACCCTTTGCTGTCCTTCTGTTTTGCTTCTGTCAATGTTGTTGTTTTGTGTCGTTGGTCTAGTTTTTGTGCTATTTTATTTCTGTAAGATTTTGTTTTGGTTAAAACACTTTCTACTATTGCTTAATACAAGTATTAAGTCCAGCTTAAGGACGGTAAAGAAAAGCGCTGCTGGGAGACAACCCAATTCTTCTATTTTATTGTGCTTTTATGCTTTTAGTTGAATATTATATTTGTTTTGCTCGAAGTTTCTTTCCTGCAGGTGTGTGGCAATTATCGTGTTCGACTAAGGCTGCAGCTCTGTTTGAGTTTACACGCCAATCTTTTGGTATGCTCACTTTTGAGCATTGGGTAACTTCTCTTCCCCTAGTTGTTATTGTAGTTTTTATATATATCCTGTATTAGAATGTGTGGATTAAGTCTGGGGGAGAGCTGCTATATTTGTCACCCTTTGCACACACTCAATGTCATTGCATGCTAGAAGTACATTTAGTTCATTTATTTAGTATTGTTTATCTATACATCACACCACAACACCCTCGTGAGTGTGCTTGTAACCGTAGGTGCGTTACGCGTTCAAACTCATTTCTTATGCATGATTTGGAAATTCTCTGTGCTAGTTTAGGATTGCGAGATGGAATAGAATATCGACTCATGTAGTGCTCCTAGTCGAGTGCTCATGGTTTGCATAGAAATCCGTGTAAAGTGGATTTCTCTTTTTACTTTTAGTTTTATATTTTTCAATTAGTGTAAATTTTGTTTACTTTACTCAAATTAGTGAATCCAGTGTGAATCAGACAGTAGCATAGGGATGTGTGTAAAATATCGTTAGATGCGTATTGCTCGATTCTGGAGGACGGATAATCTTTCTCGGGGGCTAAGAACTTTCGCCAAGATATTCTTGAAGCATGTGCATAGGATAGTTCTGTTACGCAAGAATGACGTAGGCCATCATTTTTGCCCGGTTGAGCCTTTGTGCCATTCCTAATATCTCCCCTCGTTAACCACTTGTGCCTACCCCTTTCTCTTGATTCAGCTCCATATTTTTGTCACCAAAGCCTAAACGCCGTTCCTTGTCGCACAACCCAAATTTGAGCTCTTTCCAGGTTTTACTTTCATTCTTGGGGTATTGATGTGGTGACTTTAATTGTAGAAAGTGTTGACATGTTCTTTGCTCTTGCGTTAAAGAGAAAAATGAAAGAAAACAAAAATAATAAATATATATATATATTTGTTGATTGAAAAAATGTTGAAATGAAAAAAATCCTAATTTGAATATTATTTGAAAAATTTGGAGTAGGTGGTGCACACACCAAGTTTGCAAAAGTCTAAGTCTGGGGGTGTGGCGCACGTGCATTCGATGTTGGTGTGCCGAAAGTTGTAATTGAGCTCATTTGGGTCTAGGTGTGCCAAGCCCTCATTTGTATCTTTGTTTACCTCACCGTCACCCAAGCCTCATTTCAAACCTAAAGTCCTACCGACTCGTGCATTGAACCAATCTAGTGTCATGGAGAGAATGTGAACATGCAAGCATATGGTCTCCGACACCGATGGATTTCGGTGGAGTTTTTCCCGAATCCTAACTTGTGCAATGCTCATCTTAGCGGTTATTTTACTTTCTCCGTATGTGTGATCGAACGATTCACTGTGATTCACATTTTGAGTAGTAGTAATAAACATTTACTATAGTAGAAATTTATAAATTATCTGGTTTAATTGGAAATCTATTTTATTGTATTTATGTGCACGTGAGCATGCGACTTCGCATGGTATTCCATGCCACAATTTCTGTGCTAGGTACTTGTTTTCCTAATCTGCTTAGAATGGTTTGCTCGGGACGCGCAAACAGTTAAGTCTGGGGGTGTGATGAGCCCCAATTATCTGGGCCTGTTTTCTCACTCGTGCACTACACTTTCAGCGTTAAAATGCTCATATATGCTATTTTCATCACTTTACACATAGTGCACTCTCTTCGCCTAGTGGGGTGTGCAATTGCAGATTCTGTGCTGGGGGTATTCCTCTGCGGGTTCCACATGCCTGTCTTGTTTTTAATTTGGGTATTAGCCCTGTGGCTGGTGCTATATTCTGTGGATTGGTGTTATGGTTTTGATTGTGTACAAGTGGACTATACTCTTGAACTGAGCATTGCAATCTGGGTAAATCGCACGGCCGTGCGATTATTGCTAACGCACGATCGAAGTAATCATGCACTTTACCCGGAGCAGCTTGTGATGATGTTCATCGTGCATTTTCCTTGACACACGATTGACTCCAATTGTGCGTGAAGGAAATCGCATGACCTACCTGGATACTGGGAAAATCTGAGGCCTGCCCCACCCCGTGCATTTTTGGACGCGCACGAGCATTCCGCTCGTGCGTGAACAAAAATGCATGATTTTCATCTAGCTTTAGGTGGTGTTTACCTTTATAAATCGCACGGTCCAAAACGCACTGTCGGGCGTCTTGGTCGTGCGTTTCTTATTTTAACGCCCACTATTTAAGCGCGCAGGATAATCTGACCTAGAAAATCTTTTTTTTTCGCTCTTTTCAAGCAGGAGCCGTCAGGATGAGTTGGAGAGCGACACTTCTTTCCCTCACCTATGCTCCACCTTGGGAGAGAAGCTTCAGCCACCATTTCTCCGTAGAACTCTCGCTAAAAGCTCCGTCTCCGGCAACCGCCATTGTTTCCATCTCTCAAGCTCCACTTCCAACAATTTCGTGTTGTATTTTGGGAAGTCTCCGGTAAGACTACTACCAGCAAAGACCAGCGAAGAAGACGGGCTCATTAGAGGGAACTGACAACTCCTCTCCGTACCCCGGACGTCAACCGTGGACCGAGCTCGAACAAGGACCGAAAACCCTTATGTCTGGCCGCGAATCCCGGCAAGCCTTCGTATGCTCGATTGTACTTCTTCTCCATTCTTGTTATTGTAGTACTGATATTGTGTTTTGATGTGTTGGAACAATGTGTAAAAACCTTAATGTTGCTCTAAATGTTAATCCTGCATTTGTGATTTATGTTGGTGGTGTTTACATCAGTGGTGCGCTGAGTTTATTTCTTCCCTGTTGCTTGTTGTGTGTTTGTGCCGTCCTAGCTATTGCTAGGAGCGTGCTTGGCGAAGAGGTGATTGCGACCCTCATTGTCCTTCCATTCGCTCCATTACCCATTTGGGTAATCCATCCAAGCAACGTGGTGATGGCGACCCGCATTTTATTTACTGTTTATAGCGTAAAAACAAAATCACAAACCCCCCTGTCGGTTCATTTCACCCTTGCAGTTATTTTCTTCAATAGAGAATTCACACTCCCTACCTGCACTCCTCGAGAGATCGATACTTGGGAACTTGCTCCCATTTTTATTACTTGAGCGACCAGTGCACTTGCCATTTGCGCATCGGCCACTTTGTCTTTATGACTAACGGTTGTTACACCACTATTTTTAGTAGCATGCTTAGGTGGAGCAGCAATGTACGACACAAGAGGATAGCCAGGCCAGTGTGATAGGGCCCACGACAATGATACCTTCGCTATCATCAGTGACAGATGTGAGCGAGTGTTTGAGATGTAGCCTTAGGGCAATTTGTACCCTAATATTTTACCGGAGCTTTTGTAGCTACCTGTTCTTTTGGACACTTTTACTTATTTGTGAATAATGGCTTCTGTTGTTTTTATATTATTTATGGGTTGGCATGATGATATTTGAGAATAGCCGGCAGGATAGGCATCTTGTGGAGGGGGCTAGCCCATGTGCTAGCACTTTCGCAAGGCGGTTGTTCTGGGCATAGGACTCCCCTTTGTCGTGTCTTGTGTTCCAGGAGGGGGTCTTACAAATGGTATCAGCTTGCAATGATCCTGAGATAAAGAAGTACATTAAACCACTTGGCCACCCCTGCTCGATAAATAGTTTGAGGATAAACTGATGCAGCGAAAGTTTTGGTGTGCCCATGTGGGATTCACATTAAGTATGTCCACTAATCCTTAGATCTACTGCCAACCTAACTAGGACACCACCTTATTCTAACTTACCAAGTCGTTTAGTGGCATATCCTAGTCAAAAATTGGTCTCAGGTATGGACTTGGTTGAGACATGAGGACGCACAAAGTAATTAAGGGAAGAGTTTAATATTAGAGTTGGTTTTCAAATCTTATACTATAATGCACAGTTTGTCTTATTGAGTGGTATTACCATCTCTTACCTAGACTAATAGGACATCAGGAGGAAAATTGATGCCAGTAAACTATTATTGAAGTAGTAAGAGACTTGTAAGCATAAATTCTTTCCAATAACTTGACACTTCCTATTTTTTTGTGTTGAAGCAATCACCATGACGGATACCAGAGGTCGAATAAGAATTGGAATCTGGAATAGGCCTATTTTTTATTTGGTCACATGTTGACCTTAAAAAGGGGGTCGTAAGGGGTAACTATAATGGCCTAAAGAATGGATTGAGTTTAAGATAAAACTCAGAGTCGAAGATGGTATGCTCTCACGATTGTGTGCATATATAGGATGAATGTATCATGTTGGTGGTCGAAGAGACTCAGCCCAGGATTTTTGGGGGGCTTATCTCTTCATTTATTGGGCCAGTGACCTACCGACTGGGGTTTCTCAGGGAATTGAAAATTTTCACAATTTTTTAAAACTAGAAGGTCATAATCCTTGAACAATTGGTTCATCTTGAGCAAGGTGGACTTCTAACACCATGTTTTGATCGAGAGAAAATTTCACCGTCGGAATAAGAAAGTAGAACATTTCAAGGATAAACATTATTTCTCTATGCTTTCCTGAGACTTTGTGGATAAGTAAACAAGGAGAATAGTAAGCTAACCATGTGGGGTATTCATCTATATTTGTCTACACATGAACTTTAGTAACATAATCGTCTGATACTTGATGAAATTTTGTACATAGAAGAGGATATAATATAATTTTGTATATGGGTGATTGGTATGAGGATGAATACATTTAATCAATAATAAAGATGTGGTAATGTGAGACTATGGATTAAAAATAACATTAATCCTTGAGGTTTTGACCTAGAAAGAAGCTATGCATGCCTGAGGTACGAATAACTGGAACTTACATCTTGAATTCCTCATCAGATAGTTACCCCAGGATTTGGGAGTTGTTACATATCATCATACGTGCCTTAGGAAGAGAACCAGATTGTCGGAATTGATGGAGGAGCATGATTTCCTTAAGTCTGGGACTTTAATTACTAATCGTTTCGTGGTGAAGATAACACGATTGGTATGACTTATTCGGTTATTTGACGTATCAAAGTTTATCTTAAAATAAATATGTCTTAATTGATCATGGGCGGAGATGGTAGGGTGCTTGGAATTGATTTGATTTACTTTATCATATTATTAATAATGCCCTTACTTTTGGTAGTCTGCATAACCCTTGTCGAAGTGAAATCATCTCGAACCTTGTACCTTGGTTAATGTCGAGTTCAAACATATAAAACATGTAACGATTAGTTGATGTTATTTGTGCATGCTCTCGTTACAATGAGATTTTCTGCTTCACGGCTGATATGCACACTACACCATATCATGCATATGGTAACACTTAATTTGTAGCGGTTAAGTAAACACTGCCAATAGATATTTATGGTAGCGTTTAAAACCGCAACTGTATATAAATAAACGTTACTATACACTTACGGATTAAGTTTGACTTGGGCGTGACCTGTGGGTTAAACCCTTCCAGAGTTCCAGGTTAATTGATTTATTTTTTGCTAAAAGAAAGTTCTTTTGGGCTTTCTAAGAGCCCCTACATAAATCTGAACCCTCCAACAAATACCTCCACTTTCATCGAAGCCACCCAAAAAACATTATTTTGAATCCAATAATTTCAAAGCTCGCAAGTAATTGGCGGAAGAAGAGGCGCTCTCCCGCATTACTTTCACGCTCTAGCTTATTTTGTAACACCTCAATTTATTTAAAATTGGTTTTGGGGTGCGAATAGAGGTTATGGGGTGCGAATATAGGTTATGGTCTGCGGATAGTGCTTTGCTAGGTTTAGAATAAAACCTAAAACCTTAAGAAACCCTCCATCTCCCCGATTTCCCTCCCTCTCAGATCGCGTGAAACGGCCGCAGCCCTCCCTCTCGTCGCACAGAGCAACCCCCCCCGATCCCTCTCCTCCCTCTCTCCCGTCGCCTTTCCCTCTCCCGTCACATCTCCATCTCCCGTCGCCTCTCCCTCTCTCATCACCCCTCCTCCCCGTCGGCCTGGAGCAGGGAAAACTCTGCCCAGAGCCCTCTCCTCCCTCCTCCCCGTAGGCCTGGAGCAAGGAGGAAAACACCAGCATATTTGACTCCTCATGGCACATATCATAGCCGTCTTCCCTGTATTCCCCTCGACGCCTCATGCTCCATCTCATATTCGTCGCCTGGGACCACAAAATTCTCTCTCCTGCGCCGGTTGCATATCGACAAAACTTCTCCAGATCTGTCTATTTCTGAATAGGTCTGCTATCCTCCATTGTCTTCTGACTCCAGGAACTAACTCCTCCATAGGTATGTTCTCCATTCTCATCCGACTCCAGTAACTTTGAAGGAAATAAATCCACTTGGAAGCAGAGAAATCACGCAAGTTATAGCTCATGTTAAAAGCAAAGTGTTAAGAAAAATCATTTCTAGCACCATATCTAGTACTAGATTTTTTTTGCTTTCTCTGACCATGTGATTTTGATTTTTGCTACCAGACATACGCATTGCCATTGATGGTTCTTGGACCTCCTGACACAACCAGATTTTCTACATTATTGAAGAGGACCCAATGCTTTTGGTTTGTTCTTTTTACTTTCTTATATCTTTGTTTGATTCGTTGGATTGGGTATAAAAACTAATTTCCTTGTACAACTTTTCAATCAAACACGGTCAGGGACAAAGGTCTATTTTCTAGTCTAGAGTCTCTGCAAGTAGGAATTTTCTTCAAATATGGCAGATGATATCTAGTTCTCTAACCTAGAGTCTCTCCCAATAAAAATATCTGCTTCTCCAAACATGGCAGATGAATTTTATGATGACCTCCATGTGTATCTTGTTACTATTATAGCATTTAAGATAAAATGCAAAAAAATGTATATATTTAGTCTCTTAGTGTCTCTTATGCATTTAAAAATATTAGGTGTTTGCTTTATTGCCCAACCAAGATCCATAAAAAACTTATGAATATATTATACCTTTTTTATTCCTTATCACAAAGTCAAGTTCATGTTAAAACTTCTTGAGCTTGTGCATGAGCTTGTGCGCTGCATCTTCTTGAGATTACTTGAAGTCAGCAGATGCACCGTCAAGATTTCATCAATGATTGAGGTGCAAAATTTCTATTATTTTGATTATTTCTGTTGTAAAGTTTAATATGATTTGAATTTGTTCCCATGATATGGTATTTTATATCATTTGGGCTAGGATATGGCAAGTATGCAAATGATTTATGTGGGTCACATTTGAATTAATGATTATTCATTCATTTACTTTCTTCCTGACTGTAGAAAGTAACAAACTTCTGTGTGCTAATGCATGAGGAGGCTGCTAAGAACAAGGCTGCTGGAACGACACGACATTTATCAACTCCAAGTATGAGTGCTGACCAAAGATATTTGCTAAACTGTTTTTATTTCATTATTATTGAGAAAAGAAAATAAGAGTTCGATTATTTATGATCAGATACTATTAGATTCAAAACCTTTTGCTCATTCAAACTATTATTCTGCTATTAAAACCCTTGCAAAAAATTTCTATCCATTCAAACTATTTGCACTAGGTTGCATGTAGTTGACACTATAGTTTATGCGAGTTTCTTTTTCCCAATCTACAACATTAAGAAGAAGATAATTATGTTGTCTAATGGTCCAAGTTACACATAATTGACTTGATGTTGAAATGCTACTTCACATTTCATTACAATTTTAGCAGCTACAAGTGAATCTTGCAAGGAACATGTACAGTCATGTTTCTTTGTTGTTTGCAGAAACTTAATACTATCCGGAGGAATGAAAATACTATTATTTCTCTTTTTACGGCTTCCTACCACATAGCTTTCCCCTCTTTGACATGCTCCTCCTATCCTGCAATCCTGCAATACTCACTGTCAATGTCTAATTAAGTTGGCAATCCAAGGAACAATCTGCATTTTTTTTCTGGCCTATTCATATGGCATTCTATTTTCCAATTTTCTTTATACGTTCAATTTCTATTGTTGATTACTTGGTTTATGCTATTTTTGATATAGTTATTTTAAACAAATATTTCTTTAAAATGAAAGTATTTTGGTTAAAAAAATGCATATTAAGATTGTTCTTACATTCTCCAGGTCAATAAGAAATTGGATTCCAAAGAGATTCTATTTGCAAATGCTTTTGTAATCAAGGTTAGCTTATTCCTGTAGAGGCGTTGTGCTCTATTTTTTCTCCTTCTAAATAATTGTCCTCTTATAATCTCTTGTAATTTATCTATCTCTTTGCTTGCATTTTACCATTACCTCATAATATTCAGCTCGAGCGCTGGACAGCTTTACACTCAAGAAAGCCAGCACCACAAACTAGGAGACAAATGAGGCACCAAGGGAGGCTTCGAAGAAGGAAGAAGGCAAGAAGGATGAGCCCGTGATGAAGAAAGAGAATAATTTTCATGTTTTTTTCATGTATTGAGTTTATTAAAGAAAATTAAGTGATCTATATATTGATTGTATTCATGAAGGGTTTGGGCTATCTCCCACCTTCTTTTTACTATTAATAAAAAAATTATTTGAATTCTCTTACAAAATAGATATTATCTCCATTATTATTCAATTTAATATCTTTATTTTTATTCAATTTAATAGGAAATAATTGAATTTACTAAATGCCTGATGATGAAGAATAAACATTGTCAAATACAAGAATAAACGTCTGGCGATGAAGAATAGTAGTCATTGCTGTAGAATGGTAGCGCTCAATAACCGCTACCATTGAAAACCATAAATGCTATAATAGATGTACCTATGGTAGCGGTTTCAGGATGCCACAATACAATGTGTAACCGCTACCATACCCTACGACCACGACGGCAGATGCAACACACGTGCAACCGCTACCGTATCCCTACAATAGCGGTTTTTTAATATATAGTATCGGTTTTTGAGCGCTACCAAATGCATGATATGGTGTAGTGATGAGTCCTGATCATATATACATTTATGGACTCATCCGGGCCGTTATTTTGTCAATATCACGCACTTTAGCCTTATTATAGTCTATATTTGATAACCCATGCTAGGTGCACATTTAGGCCCACTTTGGTGTGTTTTCGTGTGTATTATCTTTAGTAGTATTCATATGTTGTTAAGTGCCACTTTCAGTGGCTAGATCTGTGTTTGTGCTGGAATAGGAGGCGTGCAAGTGTTTCCAGTGCAATTCTGCACAGGAACACTGCGCACGATCACTTGTTCTAGTGCGCATGACCACCGGTCGTGCGCCACTAATCGTGCGCACTTAACCCTTTTTCACGAGTTCTGTCTGGTGCAGTGCGCACGACCATCGACTCCAGTGCGCACGACCATCGGTCGTGCGCCACTGCTCGTGCGCATTGACCATTAAATTTCTGAGTTCTGTTTGCTGTAGTGCGCACGACCATCAACTCTAGTGCGCACGACCACTGGTCGTGAGCCACTGGTCGTGCGAACATTGTATTTTATAATTTCGTCTCTTGCAGGTTCTGTCCAGGCAGTGCGCACGATCGCAGAATTCCAGTGCGCACGACCACTGGTCGTGCGCCAATGATCGTGCGCAGTATTCAATCCAGCGCCTATTTAAACGCCTGTTGCGATTTTAGGGCGGATCGATCATTCCGGGAGCGAGGTTCCTGTTCCGTACGCCGCCGACCACCGCCCTGGAACGCCCCTACTTCATCTTCCACGCAAGGGGAAGCCTCCTCCATCCATTCCAAGCCTTCCTCCATCGTCCGTGAGTGTTCTCCATCGTCCGCAAGCCTCCAAGCAACCATTTTCGCTTTCCGCCCGATGAGAAGAAGAAGAGACCTTGAGTCGAAGACGACGGAGCACGTAGGGAGATTGTGATAGCTCTCTACGCCGGAAGCATTGTCCGTCCGAGTCCGGAGGTAGCCCGACAACCTACCATTCCGGCCGTGAACGGCCGCTAATCTTCGCCGCCGGTTATTTCTTTCTTCTTTCCCTTCATTGCACTCTTTGAACCATGTACTAGATGAATATTGTGATATTTACTTTGATGAAAATGAATATTTCTTTGTTTTTCTCCATGGTTTGCTCATGATTCATTCCGTTCTCACTCACTCACTCGCACATGCACGCAAGGTGTTTGCTCCGTGTTAGCAAGAGCTAACGACGGTTGTGAAGAGGTGTTTGCGACCCTCACCCTTTCGCACTTGAGTTCACTTCATCCGCCTCACGAAGCACGGCATCGCAGCCGTTGCATCCACCTCACTTTGCGAAGCGGTGTTCTCGACCCGCATCTCTGTTGTTGTTGTTAAAATTAGGAAAACCAACCAAAAACCCCTCTTTGTGTTTGTGAAACGCTTGTGTAACAATAATCACTGCGCGATTCGTTCACCCATCCTGCATTCCTCAAGAGACCGACATCCGGGGAATTTATTCTCCACAATTATTACTTGACAGCGACCGGTGCACTTGCCGACGCGCATCAAGTTTTTGGCGCCGTTGCCGGGGAATGCAGACGTGTATCGTCTTGTGTAGTGATTTTCGTTATACGAGCTGTTGTCTTTGAACTTCCTTGTTTTCTTCTGTTTCTGACAGTGTATGCAGAGACAGACCGCCGGTGAACTCGCACCTTTTGACCCAGAAATCGAACGGACTGCTCGCGCGCGAAGGCGCGCTGTAGCCGTACAAGCGGCCATGGGTGATCAAGTAAACCCGAACGATAATGATGCGAGAGTGCCCAACGAGGGGCAACATCTGCCTGGTGACGAGCAGGAGGCGGCGAGGCCTCGACCCCGCACGATGAGAGACTACACCACCCCCACTGCTGGGAGTGTGTACCCGGGGTTTGGGCCCAACATCATGAATAATCAGTTTGAGATCAAGCCAGCGATCTTAAACATTATCCGCAACAATGCTCAGTTTTCAGGGCTGGCTAGCGAAGACCCGCATCTGCATCTGGCAGAATTTTCTGATATCTGCGGAACCTTCTGCTATGCCGGGATTGCTGATGACACAGTCAAGCTGAGACTGTTCCCCTTCTCTCTCCGGGACAAGGCAAAAGTGTGGCTTCACTCCATTCCGCCCGGGACTGCTGCAACTTGGGATGCCCTTGCATCCAAGTTCCTCGCTAAATTCCATCCTGTGGACAAGATCGTGAGCTTGCGGCGGGAGATCGCCACATTTCGTCAACTGGACCAAGAGACCCTTGCTGAAGCATGGGAGCGCCTTAACGAGCTCCTTCGCCGTTGTCCTGGCCACGAGCTCCAGCCATGGAATGTGGTCGAGTTATTCTACTTTGCAATCGAGCCCCACTACAGGGCAATGATCGATGCCGCAGCGGGTGGTACCCTGATGAACCACACTCCGGACGAAGCCCTTCGGATTTTGCGTGACACTGCCTCCCACAGTACGTTCTGGACTGCAGGGAGAAATGCCCCGAGAAGCGGCCGAGGTCTTTTCATGGTCAACTCACTCCCCACTCCGTCTGCGCCTGCTGCTATCATTACTTGTGAAGGATGTGGAGGCGGAGGCCATCATGCTTATGAATGTTCGGGGAACCACATGGCAGGTGATTTCGCACACTTGACCTTAAATGAATCTGTGAACTATGTAGGAAAGCAACCCAAGGGGGCGCCTTACAATAACGCCTATAATCCGGGAGCGAGAAGTCATCCAAACTTCTCTTGGAATCCCAACACGCCCGGCCAACGATGGTCACCGGGGCAGCATCAAAATGATGCTTACGCCTCCGGGAGCCAACCGAGGCCGCCGCACCCGGATTATAACCAAGCACCCCCCACCCAAAAGAAAAGTAATTTAGAAGAGATGATGGAGAAATTCCTGCTTGCAGCTAATTCAAACATGGTAAATCAAACCGCATCTATGCGAAACTTGGAGACGCAATTGGCCAATTGGCTCAAGCGCTAACCGAGCGTTCGCAGGGAACCCTTCCCAGCAACACGGAAAAGAACCCTATTGATCAAGGGAAAAGTCTGGGAGATGCGGTAGATGCCAAACCGAGTGAGCTGGTAATCTCGTGCTCCATCAATAAGGTTGAAACCAAAGCTTTATGCGATTCCGGTTCCTCCCGCAACGTTATTGCACTGCAAGATGTTGCGAAGTTACAGCTGGAGATGAACACGGAGGAAAGGAAATCGCTGATTCTCGCTAATGGCACGATTATCCAATCTGAGGGGGAAGTAAAGAATGTGGAGGTAACGGTTGAGGGGACAACTGTAGTAGCTGATTTTCAGGTTCTGGGCCCGCGAGAAAACCAGTCCATTCCTATCTTGGGGGTGCCGTTCTTGAAAGAGAGCGGTGCTACCCTTGATTTTGCTACGGGGTGCATTTCCCTAACCAATGTGGTGCAGCAACCTACTTGCCCTGAAGCCACAACTGAAATATTCACTCCGCCCCCTCTCGTTATTTCTGATGAATTTCTAAGCGGTGCAGGAAAGATACATGTTCAAGAAACAGGTGAAGGAGGAATGGAAGAGTTCCAATCGGATGAGGAAGAAGAGGTCGACTTCCGGAAAGAGTTCGACTCCGAGATGGAGGAAGACGACAGTTCGGGAAACGTTGACTTGAATATAGTTAGGGATGATATTTATTTATCTCCGTGTGATGAATCATGTAATAAACTATGTAAGCGCTCCATCTCGTGGGCCGATCCGGTAATCACCACGATGCCGGAAGTGACGCCACCTGATTCTAAGGCAGAAAAATCTGAGAACTCTCAGCGGTGGCAGTCTCCAACTGTCACCAAACTTAAAAAGGAAAAACTTCTGCGTGACGCTCGTGCTGCTGCTCTCCGTGGCAAGGTGGCGGAGGTTAGGGGAGCATTGGGTAATACCAGTGCTGGCCCTAAAGCCTTCACCTCCCGCCTACGTGCTACGGGAGAAGCGCACCATAAGAGCGATTTTAGTTGATGTGTGTTTTATTTGCTGTGATGAACTGTTTTTGAGTATTTCTTTTTAATTCCTGCACTCTTTATAAACACTGTTAATACAGGTATTTGGTCCAGCTTAAGGACGTTAAATGAAAGCGCTACTGGGAGACAACCCAGATTTCCATTTTCGTATTTCTTTTTTTAGTTCAGCTTTTATATTTGCTTTTGTTGCCTTGAGTTTGTGCTTGCAGGTTTCGTGTTCGATGGCGGATGCTGCGGACTATTCTTGATCGTAAACGCCAATCGTCTGGTATGCTCATTTCTGAGCATTGGGTAACACTTCCTCCCCTCTTTCAGCTTCAAATTTCTAGATATCGTGTTTAGCTTAAGTCTGGGGGAGCGGTTGTTATTATCCACTGTGCACGAGCTGCATTGCATACTAGAAGGTTGCTTTTTATTTTTCATTATCATTATCATTGTTGCATTCCTTACACACCACTTCACCCACTTGAGTGCGTGCTTGTCTTTTTGTGTTGTTCCGTTTAAATTAGTTTGGTTGGAATGTGAAATAGTTTGTTAACATAGGAATTATTATTTGGAGCGCGATGTCGACTCATGTAGTGTACTAGTCACGTCGCATGTTATGGTAGAATTTGAGTAGAACTAGATTTTGTTTATGCATCTAATTTATATTTAGTATTTCTGCGTAAATTTAGATTTAGTATACTTAAATGCTGAATTTGTATGAAATTGACGATAACCCGGTATTGTGTGTGCACGATTGCTAGTCGTGTGTTGCTCGAGTCGGGAGGAAGGTTTATCTTTCTCGTGGGCTAAGAACTTGCCCCAAGCGACTCTCGAAGCATTGGTGAGAGCGACTCGTCGAGTTAAAAATGACATAGGCCACCATTTGGCTAGTTTGAGCTTTGTTGTTCCATGTCCATTTCATTCACCTTTGCGAGCCAAATTTGTGCCTACCAATCCTTTGTTCAGCTCCTCTTCATCCACCAAAGCCTGAAGCCTATCCTACACCCGCAACCAAATTGTTTTTAACTGCGCTCATAAGTCTCAATGTGCGTGTCGTGTGGAATCATTTTGTTATGAAGGGAAAACATTGTCTATCCGCTGACTTTGAACCAACCGGAGGATACACAAAAGAAGAAAAAATATGTAAAAGAAAAAAAAAGTAGTTTGAAAAAAAATCCTCCCGAGCTAAAAACAGAAAATCTGTTGGAATTTGTGAAGTAGGCCGTGCGCACACCTGGTTTTCATGATAAGTCTGGGGGTGTGTCACACGAGCGTAGTTTGTGGTTTTGTGGGGTGCAGCGTTCCGATAGCTCACTTGGGTTGCGCAGCCATCGTGTTTAACTTTGAATATCATACCGTAACCTAAGCCTCGTTTTAATCCTATAAGTCCTACTGATTTGATTTGTGAGTTTGCTAGCGCCGTGGTGAGAGTGTGACCGGGCAAGCTTATGGTTCACGGCGTTGATGGATTTCAGCGGAGTTATTCCTAAGCCCCGATCTTGTGCAACACCCGCCTCAGTGTCTCGTCGCTTTCATACCGGGCATGATCGCCAAATTCGTCATAATTCACCAACTGAGTATAATTAAATCTCTACTTACGCTTTAATACTTACGTAAATTAGTTAGCATAGTTAGAATCTCTTTCTACTAGAATTTCTACTCGCATGCGTATGTTACTTCGCACCGTACTCCTTTGTGTAATTCTCTATGTTAATTATTCGTTTTCACATTCCACCGGATTCGTTTGCTCGGGACGCGCAAACAGTTAAGTCTGGGGGTGTGATGAGTCCTGATCATATATACATTTATGGACTCATCCGGGCCGTTATTTTGTCAATATCACGCACTTTAGCCTTATTATAGTCTATATTTGATAACCCATGCTAGGTGCACATTTAGGCCCACTTTGGTGTGTTTTCGTGTGTATTATCTTTAGTAGTATTCATATGTTGTTAAGTGCCACTTTCAGTGGCTAGATCTGTGTTTGTGCTGGAATAGGAGGCGTGCAAGTGTTTCCGGTGCAATTCTGCACAGGAACACTGCGCACGATCACTTGTTCTAGTGCGCACGACCACCGGTCGTGCGCCACTAATCGTGCGCACTTAACCCTTTTTCACGAGTTCTGTCTGGTGCAGTGCGCACGACCATCGACTCCAGTGCGCACGACCATCGGTCGTGCGCCACTGCTCGTGCGCATTGACCATTAAATTTCTGAGTTCTGTTTGCTGTAGTGCGCACGACCATCAACTCTAGTGCGCACGACCACTGGTCGTGCGCCACTGGTCGTGCGAACATTGTATTTTATAATTTCGTCTCTTGCAGGTTCTGTCCAGGCAGTGCGCACGATCGCAGAATTCCAGTGCGCACGACCACTGGTCGTGCGCCAATGATCGTGCGCAGTATTCAATCCAGCGCCTATTTAAACGCCTGTTGCGATTTTAGGGCGGATCGATCATTCCGGGAGCGAGGTTCCTGTTCCGTACGCCGCCGACCACCGCCCTGGAACGCCCCTACTTCATTTTCCACGCAAGGGGAAGCCTCCTCCATCCATTCCAAGCCTTCCTCCATCGTCCGTGAGTGTTCTCCATCGTCCGCAAGCCTCCAAGCAACCATTTTCGCTTTCCGCCCGGTGAGAAGAAGAAGAGACCTTCAGTCGAAGACGACGGAGCACGTAGGGAGATTGTGACAGCTCTCTACGCCGGAAGCATTGTCCGTCCGAGTCCGGAGGTAGCCCGACAACCTACCATTCCGGCCGTGAACGGCCGCTAATCTTCACCGCCGGTTATTTCTTTCTTCTTTCCCTTCATTGCACTCTTTGAACCATGTACTAGATGAATATTGTGATATTTACTTTGATGAAAATGAATATTTCTTTGTTTTTCTCCATGGTTTGCTCATGATTCATTCCGTTCTCACTCACTCACTCGCACACGCACGCAAGGTGTTTGCTCCGTGTTAGCAAGAGCTAACGACGGTTGTGAAGAGGTGTTTGGACCCTCACCCTTTCGCACTTGAGTTCACTTCATCCGCCTCACGAAGCACGGCATCGCAGCCGTTGCATCCACCTCACTTTGCGAAGCGGTGTTCTCGACCCGCATCTCTGTTGTTGTTGTTAAAATTAGGAAAACCAACCAAAAACCACTCTTTGTGTTTGTGAAACGCTTGTGTAACAATAATTACTGCGCGATTCGTTCACCCATCCTGCATTCCTCAAGAGACCGACATCCGGGGAATTTATTCTCCACAATTATTACTTGACAGCGACCGGTGCACTTGCCGACGCGCATCATGTAGTGACAAGTGCGTCGATATAGGGATTTATAGGGTAAGAACTCTAAGTCGAGGAATATATTCCCCTAAGGTTTGTGCCCATACATGAGATGAATGTACCATATGGTTGGTGGAAGAAACTTAGTCCAAAAATATATGGGGGATTATCTCTTTGTTTATTGGACTAATTACGTACCGACTTCAGTTCCCCCTAAATCTTGTTTATTCAAATAATACATGAGCGAGGATGATTATGTTTGGTCGGTGATTAAGATATTATGGAATTTTTAAAAGGAATTCACAATTGTATTCGTTTTTAGTGTCTTGACCTGGAAAGAGGCTGCACATGCTTAAGGTGCGGATAGCGGGAACTCACATGTTGAACTCCTCTTGGGATAACACCCAAAGTATGTGAAACTTGATACATACCTTCAAGTCCTGCCTTAGGAAGGGCTCCAAAAATTGGGTGTAATTATTGGAGAATGTGTTTCCTAAATTTAGCAGGATTAGCTAATAATTGTTATATGTTGAAGTTACCAAAAGTTGTATAACTTGTTGGATGATATAAATCTCCCCATTTTAGTATGGAATAAACATGACATGCACATCAATGATACACTACTCACAAAGGGACAATAGGGGATTTTGAAAATGATGGTGATTTGGATTTTGATTTACAAAAACTTTGTGTTCCTTACTCCCATTATTAGGCTTAGTTAAAATCTTTATATTCATATTCAACTTGCTTTTAGATATTACTTGATATTGTGAATTTCTGTGTTGTGAGTTTTTATTCATAATTTTATAAGCAAGTTTATTTTTTATTTTAATTCATCATTCTTGATCATAAGATTATGTCTAGCTTTATTATAAGCAATTGTGCTATTTTTAAGAGCGGAAATAATAGAGTCAATATGAGTTTGATAGTTACTTCTAAATTCCTCAAATATTTCATCCATCTCTTTAATTTCAATTTTATAACTCGTACACATTGCACAATCATTTGTAATAGTTGAATTTTCTATAGATAAATTTTCATTGTGTTCTTCAAGATGCTTTTTTTCATATACCTTGAGTTTTTCTTTAAGAATGTTGAAATCAAAACAAGGTTTTATATTTTCAATTGAAGAGACATGTGTAAAACTAGATAAATCAGAATTTGATTCTACTTTAACTTTTGCTTTTAAACCTTTATTTTCTAAGCGCAATTTGCAATTCACATTTTTCAATTTCATAATTTTGCGCTTTATAATTTGTAGCAATTGTAAAGTAGAAAGAGTGTTGCAAACAATAAGGGAATTTGATTTCCGTATAGTGCTTTTGGATGCTGTGAGATTTGAGCATTGAGTTCCTTTGTGATCTTCAACTTTTTGGCACTCCTCGTCCAAAGATAAAATTTCTTCTTCTCTTCCACTTGATGTGTACTCCATTGATTCATCATGAGAGGAGCTTTCTTGACCATTTGTGCAAGCTTGTATATTCTCCACTTCTTGCGTTTATTCTGTACCTGTGAGAGGAAGATCATACATTTCTTCAAGAAATTTCCATACTTTGTATGCACTAGAAAAACAATATATCAATTTGAAAATTTCTTGAGATAAAGCACAAAAATACTATTCAAAGCCTTTGCATTTAGGTGACCTTCTTTTTTATTTGTTTCATCCGCTGGTCTTACAATTGCTATATTTCATGCTTCGATATCTAAAGTTTTAATAATTTTTTCCATTAAAAATTTCCACCCTTTATAATTTCTCCCTTCGAATAAAGGTGGTGCAAGAGATTTTTCTTCTTTATAAAAATTCCCCCCACTAATAGAAGCGAGATCATGAGACGCCATTATTCCCGGTTGTTAAGCCGATTTGGAATAACCTGCCTCTGATACCACTTGTTGGATCTTGAGGCGCCCTTAGAGGGGGGTGAATAAGGGTTTTAGAAAACTTTAAGTTTTATAAAAAAACTTTTGATATTTTATTTGAATAAGAGTGAATCAAAAACAAAGAGTAGTAAATCAATTTTATTAACTAGAAAAAGACATGATTATCATTAATAAAATTTGGTTATAAAATCTGATTTCTATCACCCTAGAAATCCAAGGAGAAATATGAAATACTCTTTTTGTTTTCTATACCGACTCTTCTCACTAAGAATCGGTTGGCTTTAGCCGATTTCTCTCCAGATATGGACAAAAGTTGCTCTAGACCTTCTATCCCCAGAAAGGTCTCGAGCACCCCCTAGATCTACTCCCTAAACCCAGTCGCCAACACGAAGTGAATTCCTCCCTAAGTCCTACCCAGACCTAGTCACCAACATGAGGCAAATTTACTCCACGATTATAATAAAAGAGTTACAAACAGAAATACAAAAATACAAATAAAAACTCCCTAGGAAGAATTCTGGAGATGGAGAAGGCTCGTTGAATATCGTCAAATTTGAAGCATGCATTCCTTGCGTTGTATAAGCGTTGATCCGTTCCTCCTTTAATTCTTCTCTTGAATTTGTGTGGGAGATGGTGGTCAGGAAAAATACGGCCCTTGCAGAATTTCAGAAGTGCTGGAATAGGGCTTTATATGATCAATCATTGAAGAAGACAAAATCCACCTATTTATAGGGTTGGAAGCTAACATCGGCGTTAAGGCTAACGCCTGACATTGACCTAGTACAGAAATGTTTTGATGGCTCGGTTCTTCAAAACAGGAAGGAGATACTACACTTTAGGAAACATTCATTTTAGGCAACCCAACGCTGGCATTAGGTCAGATTATTCCTAAAGTGCTCCTTCAATCACGGTAGCTTCCCTCCTTGCCACATTTGTCTTGGTGGGAACGGGAGTCAACGCCGGCGTTAAGTCCTAATGCCTGGCGTTAGACATCATTTCACTTTTCAGCTTGTGGGCAGGTCCATACCAATAATGTAGCATCCTACTGTCATATCTGTTCAAGCATGCATGCTAAAAACACAATGGCAACCATGATCAAATACAAGCAGGATTTGTTATTCTCAAATCAAAGGGATGCGGAAAACCATGTTCCAACACAATCGTGTGAAGACTATACACACCCATGTAATTCCCATGCTCAACCCGTGTTATCAAACACCCAAGGACTCCTAACCAAGTCCATAACACAGTTACTATTACAAGTTCAATCGATGTTACTTAGAATACAAGGACCTACCAATCGGGTCCTTAACATAACACCTTAGGATATATCTATAACCTATAATCCACACAAACCATCACTGCTACCCATACCGAGTTGCCATAACTCATGTGCAGTGGAATGTGTATGTAATGGAAATACTCTCCTTGATCCTATAGGACTACTTGTATGTTTAATGTCATGTTCAAGTTTACTATATACATCTGCCCAAACTTGTAAACCATACCAATCCTCATGCTCGATTCACAACATGCTTTGAACGCAATTGAATTCATAAGCATTATTCGATCACATTTAGTCAATGCCAATCATCTCAAACCCATTTTCCTAAAGGGTCATTAGTCGTAATCTCTAATAAGCGGTTATCGCAAATCTAACTTTCTGATAGGTTACCAAGTGATATAGATACAGTTTTATGCATGTTTCCAAAATCCTTGTCTAAATGTGCACCTTAATATTTCATTTCAGCATAATACTTTATAACAGCACATTTAATTATGGTCTCATTTCAAAGAAAAATCCACAGAAACTTCTACCATTGGTCATAATAAATGCTTGACTCATTCCCACCAAATTTCGACCTCATTGTATTACGCAATACTTATTTATGGTACTTTACATTTTATGATACGAAAGGCAATTTCATGGTAAATATGTATCCAAAAATTCTAAAACTAAACAGGGGTGATCACAATATCATCAGACACATCTCTACCAAATTTTGTAACCATCCGATAAATATTTTGGGAGAAATCCGTAAAATCCTAGGATTCCGTACATATTCATTAATGTTTACTAAATTGGGATTTCTGGGAGCTACAGACCACCAAAAATAATGTGTTACCACATTCTGAAAAGGTATCACCAAGGGATACAACTTTCATGTTGAGCCCAAGGTCCAGATCTTAGCCTAACCTTTCTAAAATCGGGTTTGAACCCAGCAAAGTAAATCTGGACAGCAAACTGTCCTATAAATAAATCGAATCATATTCTACCCAGCCATTTTCGATTTCACTTTGCCGGAGCTACGGAGCTCCCATGAAAACCCACAACCACTCGTTGGAAAAGTCTTTCTGAGGGCTACAACTTTTGTGTTGAGCTCAAGACCTCAATATGGCCACATCATGCCTAAAAATAGGTCTGAAGTCCATCGCGTGCAGAAAATAGATTTATGTCCATGTTATAAAATCTACACGGATCACAAGACGGATGAACATCATCTGTTCATCTTCTTCCTCCAGCACACGCATATAAAATTTCACATTCTGTCCTCCCATACTCTCTCATTTTACCACCGTTCTTCACGAAATCAACTCCTATAACTTCATTTTGAAGAGAGGAGTAGATCGAAGACATTATTTCGATGAACGACGCCCAAGAACAGAAGTTCTAGCATGGTCTCTTCTAGAAAACTCCGTTAGACTCACCAATGTCAAACTCTTTTGATCAGGCATCTCTCTTAAATCAGATCTAATGATCTAGCACCAAGGGAGAGGGGGCTGAAGTCACCTGATTTGCATCCATGGATCGAGTTTGCCTTCTTGGCGGCATGGTGGCGGTGGGCAAGCTTCAATCCTCCTTCCAAGATTGATTTCCTTCAGAAAAATGGCCGGTCTCAGTTCTTGAGGTGTGGGGAAGAGGAAGAAAAGTGATCAACTCTTGGATGAGGGAATGAAGTTCATGGTTAAGGGAGGAGATAGAAAATGGAGGCTGATTTGACTAGAATTAATTGGAAAAATACTTCCCATGCTTTGGATTTGACAACACCACCATGTGTCGTTATCCTATAGGACCACCTTGATTACAAGACACAATAAACTTTAAACAACTCAGAAGTCTCTTATCCGGTCAGCACACATCCTGAAACATTGATTCAGTCGAAATAAAATGGTACATGATCAATACTCGATGAATTCGTCGAGTGGTATCGACGAATTATTGAGTCCTCTCGATGAATCATCGAGACCGTCGAGTCCACTCAATGGATTCGTTGAGTCCTCTCATTGAACCAGTCGATATAATCAAATCCACTAGACAGATTTGTCAAGTCCTCTTGATGGATCCGTCTCGAATTCACTCGACAGATTCGTCGAGTCCTCTCGACAAACCCGTCGAGACCGTTGAACTCACTCAATGGATTCGTCAATTCCTCTCAATGAATCATCTTGTCCTCTCGATGAATCGTCGAGTCCACTCAACCAATTGTCGAGTCCACTCGACGAATCACTGAGTCAAACTGTTTGCCACTACGAGAGGTACATGCACTAACTGAAATGAATTCACCCATGATGCTCTAAACGCCAATTTAAAGCAAAATACTAAACAAATCATAAAGAGGATTGGTGAGTCAGATCAAAAAGGGAAAACCATTGTGATGGATGAAGAACTACATCTCAAGAGAAAAAGGGATGAACAAAGTCCTTGTGATCCAAGCCTTAACTTTTTAAGTACAAGGTCAAGAGATATAGTTCTTACTACTTGGAGGAACGTTGGGGAAAGTGGCAAGACGATATCCAAACACTAGCCCTCAAATGAATGGGACAAGCACAGGAAGATAGAAGAACTCTGTATTGACAGCATTAACAAGGAAGAACACTGCCAGAGAATGCACCTTCCATCCCTAATAGGTACATCCGAAAGCCATTCTCCTACTTTGAAAGACAAGAGCAGAACTTTGATGGCGCAAATCTCACACACCGCTATAGGCGGTAGCTCGACTGCGACACAAAACGGCAGTGTACCGATCGTTCAAGTAATATAAAATGAGGAGTAATCCCAGAGTATCGAATCTCTCAAGGAACACAGTAAGGTGGAGTTAACGTTCGAGGTAGGACTTGAGATCGAAGTCCAGCGATAGGTGGAGTGCGTACGAAAGGGATTTGGTTTGTGAAAAATAAAATAAAATATTACAACTACTCCTATGCAATACCGCTATGCAATGCTTCGCTTGGCGGGATGGAAGACTACGTAGGCCTTGAACGTGCTACTTCGTGAGAGCGGATGGAAGGGTAGGCAAACGGAATGAGGGTCGCCGACACCTCTTCGACAAGCACGCCATTAGCAATTGCTAGGGCGGCACCGCACACGATGGTGGAATGGAAATTAGATGGGGGCGCACCTCAATAAGCACATATGAACTAAATGATTCCAAATAAATGAAATGAACATTAAGCAATATTGTTCATAGCACACATCATCAAAATATAGAGGGGACTAGTTTATAGAATCAACAACATAAGGAAGGAAAAAGAGAGTAAAGGAGTCGACCACATCCGAAGCCTTGCCGAAGATTCACAGTTGGAATCACTGGTATGTCAATCCGCGTCCAAGCTCGGTCTTCAACTGCGTCCGAGGTAGAGGAGGGCTGTCACTTCCTCCCAATGGCTCGTCTTCTTCGTGTCACGATCCAATCTCCTCCGATGCACGATCTCCTTGCTCGATATTGGTGATCTTTGGGCTAGGAACCTCTCCTTGGAGCTCAAGGATGATGGAGGAGGCCTAGGGGGGTGGAGAACCTGTGGAAAGGGCGAAAACGGCGGACTGAACGGAGTTCCCGATCGTGATCCCGCCCTAATTCGCGAACAGGATATATATAGGCGCTGAAATGAATATTGCGCACGGTCATTGGCGCACGACCAGTTGTCGTGCGCACTGGAGTTCTGCGTTCGTGCGCGCTACCTGGGTGAAGCCTGAAAGGAAAGAAATTTATAAAATACATGTTCGCACGACCGATTGCGCACGACCGGTGGTCGTGCGCACTATCGTAAATGGTCGTGCGATAAGCCCGAACAGAACTCATAAAATGGGTGTTAAGTGCGCACGATCAGTGGCGCACGACCAGTGGTCGTGCGCGATAGAGCTAGTGATCGTGCGCAGTGTTCTTGTATAGAATTGTACCGGGAACACCTGCACGACTCCTGTTCCAGCATACAACACCAGTCTAGCCACTGAAGGTGGCACTTAACACTGCATGAAAACTAGAAACAAAGATGAACAAGAAATAACATCAAAACGGGCCTAGAAGTGCACTTAGCATGGAGTATTAAATAGGAATGAAAATATGTCTAAAGTGAAGTGCAAAGACTAAATAATCGGCCCAGATGAGCCCAAAAAATGTGTATATAATTGGGACTCATCACACCCCCAGACTTACCAGTTTGCGCGTCCCGAGCAAACGAATTCGGTGGAGTGTGAAAATGGTAATTAACAAAGAAAATTACACAAAGGAGTACAATGCGAAGTAACAAAAGCATGCAAATAGAAATTTAGTAAAAAAGAGATTCTAACTATGCTAACTAATTTACGAAAGCATTAGAGCGTAAGTAGAGATTTAGTTATACTCAGTTGGTGAATTATGAAGAATTCGAACGATCATGCCCGGTGTGAAAGTAACAAGACACTAAGGCGGGTGTTGCACAAGGTCGGGGTTTAGGAATAACTCCGCTGAAATCCATCAACGTCCTGAACCATACGCTCGCCCAGTCACACTCTCTCCACAGCGTTAGCAAACTCACAAGTTAAATCAATAGGACTTTTAGGATTAAGTTAGGCTTAGGTTGCGGCGTGATATTCAAGGATAAAATTGAAGGCTACGCAACCAAATTGAGCTAACGGAACGCTGCACCACACAAAACCAAGAGCAATGCTCGTGTGATACACCCCCAGACTTATCATGAAAACTAGGTGTGCACACGGCCTACTTCACAATTACCAACAGATTTTCTATTTAGCTCGGAAGGATTTCTTTTCAATACAAATTTTTTTAGATTTTCATTTCAACAACAAATTTTTTTTTTTCTTATCCTCCGGTTGGTTCATAGTCAGGAAATAAAATTTATTTCTTCATCACATCACAAAGATTCCAAAAATCACACCAAATCAAGAACATGAGTGCAGATAAACATCTATTTGGTTGCGAAAGTGGTCAACGCTTCAGGCCTTGGTGAATGAAGAGGATCTGAACAAAAGAGTGGTAGGCACAATTTTGGCTTGCAAGGGTGAGCGAAAAGGACATGGAACGACAAGGCTCAAACTAGCCAAAAGGTGGCCTACATCACGTTTAACTCGACGAGCCGCTCTCGCCCATGCTTCGAGAGTCGCTTGGGGCAAGTTCTTAGCCCACGAGAAAGGTAAACCTTCCTCCCGACTCGAGCAACAAACAACTAGTGCTCGTACACACACAACACCGAGTTATCGTCAACTTCGTTCACATTCACCATTAGAGTATAATAAATCTAAAACTACGCAAAAATACTAATCATAAATTAAATGCATAGAGATAATCTAGTTTTACTCGAATTCTATTGTAGCATGCGGATGGGACTAGAACACTGCTCGAGTCAACATCGCACTCTAAATAGTAATTCCTAAGCTAACATCCTATTTCACATTCCTAACCAAAACAGTTCATTCGGAAACAAAACAAATAGGTAAGCGTGCACTCATGTGGGTGAAGTGGTGCAGGAAGCGTGGAATAATGATGATGGTACAGAAAAATATAAGCACTTCTAGCATGCGGTGCAACTCGTACGCATAGTGGATAACACATGCTCTCCCCCAGACTTAATCTACACATTACATCACAAAACTGAAAGCTAGGAGGGAGAGGTGTTACCCAATGCTCAGAATTGAGCATACCGGAAGATTGACATTAATTTCGTGCACAATCCACAGCATCCGCCAACACGAAGTACAAAGCACACCTGCAAACGGTACAACTAAAAGCAGCAAAAATAGATAAAAACTGAATTGAAATAAGTTAGAAAAAAAATAAAAACAGCAAGTCTGGGTTGTCACCCATGGAGGTGAACCAGTTCCTGCGAATAAGATTAGGCAAATGCGCACATAACAGAAGGGACGAAATATGAAAACAAAATTCACAAAACGATGCCCAGATGAGCATCCAGAGTCAAAGTGTTATTATTACAACAAAATAAAGTAAGCTCATACGACTCGAAGAGACATAAAAAAAAAAAATTTAAACAGCAGCAAGAACAAGATAAGACTGAGGTTGGCCTGCACACGGGGTGGACAAATCACTCGTCGTCGCTGTCACTATCTAAAACAACGCGGACGGCGGAGGTCTGGATGAAGATGCGGCACAGCCAGGAGGTGGGGGTATATTCAGTCCTCCCCGCAAGGCTTGCTGATACACGAAGTCCGTCAGCCAATACTAATTCGCTTCCAAGTCGGAAAGGCGCTGGTTGAAGCTTGGGACCTCCGGTGCTCGTGAAGAACTACCCTCCTCCTTGTGTTTCCGATCCGGCATGGATGACTGACGCCGCGGCTGCGGGAGGGCTATCTCTCGGTGAGTGGTCGGCGGCTCAGCCGGCTCTCCGTGCTCCTCATCAACTTGCCTCTCCCAAGGCGCATCACCTGGCATCACGACCACAAAACGCCTCCTACTCTTCTTCCCCACAACCCGCAGTAAATGAAAGCTCACCATGGTGGCCCTGGTGATGAAAGAGGGTGCAGTTACCTGCACCATCGGAGGCAGCTGACTCCAAACCCCCAATCCCTTTGCAATGCGAGTGATATAGTACGCACCACCAATGGCACCAGTGAGACCGTAGGTGGCCTCGTGATGGAGGAAGAGAGCGAGCAAGTAGCCCAGATGCAAGGGTAGCCGGAATTCCATACTATATAAGCAAGTCAAATCTTGCCACCCCACGACATTCTGACTGAGAGCTCGGGCGACAAGAGAATGACTAAGAACGTGCTGCAGGTATCTGAGAGCAGGCGCGACAATCCAGGTGGATTTGCTCTTCCTGGCCACATACTCTTCGTCACGACCTGTGAGAGCACACCACGCGGCACGCGGTGTGACATCGTCAGGGAAGGAGATACTCGTACTCGAAAAATCAATCGCCGCAGCCTCCTCCTCAGTGTAAAAACCTGCGCTCACCGCCAACTCCGCCAGAGAAAGAGTGAAGGCTCTCCCCATCATTCGGAAAGAACATTTCCCTGGACGTAGGCCGCAGGGCAGCAACTCCCACTCGAACGTTGCGAGAAACTCCAATGTGAGCTCCCGGTAGCCGAGGTCATCACACTCAAACACCCTGCTCCAGTGATCAAATGAATAACGAAGGCGGACGGCCTCCCCCAACTCGCCATTGTCGCCGATAGAATTAAGCTCGTTCCAATCGACTAAACGTTGGGACAGAAATGGCTTCTCCTTCAGTGAGTTGTATCGCCGTGTGTGCGAATCCTTAGAAAAGGTGGCCATTCGAGCATGGATCTGAGCTGGTGAGGCGGAGGAACGGCCAGAGCGGTGGTAGGCCTTGGCGAAATGGCGAGCACTGGAACTCATGGTGGGGTTAGGGCAAGCGAAGGAGGAAGAACCGAAATGGGCGCACCGGAGGGAGGGAGGACGCACGATCGGCGAGCACCTAGCAGAAACGGCGCACGAACAGTAGTGAGAGGACGACGGGAGCGAAGACCTAGGATGCGCACACAGGGCTCGGGCGAACCGGTTTTTATAAAGAAACTGGGCCGATCGCATGATCAATGATCGTGCGCGTTAAATAATGCGCATGACCATCAATCGTGCGCGAAGGAAATTTTCTGGCGTCCAGCTTCTTCATGAAAACTGAATCCACCGCGCCCTATGAGCGTTCCAGGGTCCACCGCGCATGAGGGGCCAAACGCAGCCGTAATAAAAAATAATTTAACGTAAGAAAATAGGGTAGACAGGAGAACAATGCAAATACGAAGAAAAAGATTAATCCTAGATAACTGTTGGGCTACATGTCCCCCCAACAGGACTTATTTAATAGTTTTAGATGTATATTAACTGATAGGCGTATGATAGTGAAAATGAACAGGTAACTGTTCTAATACGCGTGTCGGTAGCGGGTACCGATACGGCGACAGAACAGTTACTCCTCTACACAGATGATAATACCTACTTAACGCAGGTAGAGGAAACAGAAGATAAGAAGAGAGGGGGTATCCTCACTCAACTCACCAAACACATCCTTGCCTAGCAAGGTGTCGTCAACGGGGAGACAGCAGGAGGCGAAGGCAATGAATGGAGCTTCCTCAACGGAAGGGGAGTAATCCTCCTCACATGAAAGGATGCTCGCATCATTGACTTGAGCAAAAAGCTCCAAGTCCTCCTGAAGTACCTGTGAAGATTCAACCAGCACAGACTCAGATGAAGGAAGGGGATCAAGAAATAAAGAAGACGAAGAACATAAATGAACATCAATCGAGGGAGTGATCCCGGTCTCACTCCCATCAGGTTGGGGGAGTAAAATAATGTTGGCATTGTCATCAATGCCGCAAGGTTCAGCGGGATCGACAGTGGCCATGCCCAAGATTTGGACTTCCTCCACCGGCGTTGAGGAAAGCTCCTCTTCACCTAGAAGGTTGTCCTCCTCCATAGGAGCAGGCATAACACAGAAATCGCCAGCCTCATCTCGCAACACATCCTCAACAATGTCGTCAGAGACGAAAGTAGTATGCACAACAGGGGGAAGAGTAGTGCTCGGATAGAAGTCGAACACCGATTCCTCACAAAGAATCGAATCCACTAGGGGTGGTGGATGCACTGGGAGAATAGGCTCAGCAATGTCGGTGTATAGATCAGCCGCACATCCGGTGACCGTATCCATGCCATTCCCTTCGAGATGTGAAGGTGACAAAGACACATAACCGGATGTTGAAGGTGTGCCGCCAGAGTTAGGAGTTGAGACGATCCGGATATCCGGCTCGTCATCCTCATCCAATTGGCGAAGATACTCGGCACAGTCCTTCAAGACATGATCAGTGCTCCGACAAAACCGGCACTGCCTAGCGGGCTTCTTTGTCACAGCGGGTGCTGAAGCCGAAAAGAAGTAAGACGGTAAAGGCTCAGCAGAGTAGCCATAAGACTTACGCGCACCATATGGAGTATCAGACGAAGTCGGTGCTCCATATGCTGGGCTAGAAGAATTATGCCTACTATTCTCCGTAGGGCATTCATCACTAGAGTGGGAGGTAGCTCCACACCAACGGCAACGGAAATTAAGATGTGCCCACATAGTGCGAAGATAAAACGATTCAAAAATAAAAACACTGGTGTGCGAACTACCACACCTAACAAAAATTACTAACGCAACCTAATTAACAACAGGAAACAGAATATGAGGAAATTAAACAAAGGAATGCAATTTACAAATGGAAGGGCTTCTCTCTCAGATTCTCCCTCTCCAGAGAACTCACACGACTGTGTTCCCCGGCAACGGCGCCAAAAACTTGATGGCGCAAATCTCACACACCGCTATAGGCGGTAGCTCGACTGCGACACGAAACGGCAGTGTACCGATCGTTCAAGTAATATAAAACGAGGAGTAATCCCCGAGTATCGAATCTCTCAAGGAACACAGTAAGGTGGAGTTAACGTTCGAGGTAGGACTTGAGATCGAAGTCCAGCGATAGGTGGAGTGCGGACGAAAGGGATTTGGTTTGTGAAAAATAAAATAAAATATTACAACTACTCCTATGCAATGCCGCTATGCAATGCTTCGCTTGACGGGATGGAAGACTACGTCGGCCTTGAACGCGCTACTTCGTGAGAGAGGATGGAAGGGTAGGAAAACGGAATGAGGGTCGCCGGCACCTCTTCGACAAGCACGCCATTAGCAATTGCTAGGGCGGCACCGCACACGATGGTGGAATGGAAATTAGATGGGGGCGCACCTCAATAAGCACATATGAACTAAATGATTCCAAATAAATGAAATGAACATTAAGCAATATTGTGCATAGCACACATCATCAAAATATAGAGGGGACTAGTTTATACAATCAACAACATAAGGAAGGAAAAAGAGAGTAAAGGAGTCGACCACATCCGAAGCCTTGCCGAAGATTCACGGTTGGAATCACTGGGTTGTCAATCCGCGTCCAAGCTCAGTCTTCAACTGCGTCCGAGGTAGAGGAGGGCTGTCACTTCCTCCCAATGGCTCGTCTTCTTCGTGTCACGATCCAATCTCCTCCGATGCACGATCTCCTTGCTCGATATTGGTGATCTTTGCGCTAGGAACCTCTCCTTGGAGCTCAAGGATGATGGAGGAGGCCTAGGGGGTGGAGAACCTGTGGAAAGGGCGAAAACGGCGGACTGAACAGAGTTCCCGATCGTGATCCCGCCCTAATTCGCGAACAGGATATATATAGGCGCTGAAACGAATATTGCGCACGGTCATTGGCGCACGACCAGTGGTCGTGCGCACTGGAGTTCTGTGATCGTGCGCGCTACCTGGGTGAAGCCTGAAAGGAAAGAAATTTATAAAATACATGTTCGCACGACCGATTGCGCACGACCGGTGGTCGTGCGCACTATCGTAAATGGTCGTGCGATAAGCCCAAACAGAACTCATAAAATGGGCGTTAAGTGCGCACGATCAGTGGCGCACGACCAGTGGTCGTGCGCGATAGAGCTAGTGATCGTGCACAGTGTTCTTGTACAGAATTGTACCGGGAACACCTGCACGACTCCTGTTCCAGCATACAACACCAGTCTAGCCACTGAAGGTGGCACTTAACACTGCATGAAAACTAGAGACGAAGATGAACAAGAAATAACATCAAAACGGGCCTAGAAGTGCACTTAGCTTGGAGTATTAAATAGGAATGAAAACATGTCTAAAGTGAAGTGCAAAGACTAAATAATCGGCCCAGATGAGCCCAAAAAATGTGTATATAATTGGGACTCATCAAACTTCAAAGGAAGGAGAAAGATGTAGAGAAAAAGGGAATTGAACTGGCTCATGTGATAGCTAAAAGGAAATGTGGTTGTAATTCTATTTTGAAAATATTTAGCTTATCTATAAAAGGATAATAAGAGTTGTGACATACTTGAATATGTAGTTACTTCAGTATACATGTTGAACTTGTGCTAGCAAAAAATTGATAATTAACTTAATTGTCAGCCAATAATAAGTTGATACAGTTTAGATAAAAAGGCACTAAGCACCATAACTAATGTATAATCTTATGTCACCAACTTAATAAAGCATCCTTAAGAAATCATACAAGAATGATGTTGAGGCTGACACACAACACACTAATTATGCAAAAGAACAATCCAAGACAATATCGTTGCGTCTATAAAATGATATCATCGTAATAACTCATTGTATCATCGAAATGACTCTACGACTTCGTCATAAAGTCATGACTATACCTAAGTATCTAATCGAGAATTCAGAACTCTAAAATAAATTGATCACAACCATTCAATCTGATATAATCAAACATTTAACAAGCGGCACTTCACCTCCCACACTAGAGATTGTAAATAACATCAAATGTCTTGAAATTAAGAGCATATGCTACATTTGCCCTAAAAGTGTCCCCGTGTACTCTCCGACTTCGACAAGTAAACAAGACGACATTGTTGAAGCATCCTTAGAATGACTAAGAAATGGCCCCAAAGAAAGAAGGATATCTATATGAAGGAAGTGTGGTAGTGAGGAATGGATTCCTGAATGCACCCGAAGAGATTCAAAGCACTATCAAACTGCTCGACTACGTCAACTTGGAATTCATGCTATCAGAGTCCTCTGTGATAAGGAAAAGAGAAGTCCAAGAGTTCTATTCAAATGCCAAGGGTGGTTCAAAAGGGGCGTTGGTCAAAAGTAGGATCAATGGAATAAAAGTGAAAGTGACCCCAACAAGATTTGTTAGGGTTCATCAGCTGCCCATCTTTGCCAATGATGAGGAGAATGAAGAGGTCACCCGAGAGGACCTAGATAATGCTCTTGCATGGTGTGGGAACTCCAGGAAGACCTATGGGTCTCTGAAAATGATGAATTTCAATCAACAAGGAATGTTGCTAACTGATATAGTGGGAAAAGCCCTCCTATGCAAGATAGGGTCAAATGACAGGATATCCAGACCAATGTTTAACTTAATGGCAATGATTATCCTAACCACGAAAATAGATTGGGCTCAAATCATCTTCAAGAGAATATAAGAGAGCTTTCAAGTACCCAATCTTGGCATAATACTATCTCTATACCTGCAACTGTTATATCCTGAAAACTTCAACAAGAGACTAGGAGTTAAAATCCATCACATGAGAAGAATGGATATAAAGATACTTGAGAGGTGGGAGAAGGTTCTAACAAAGTCTCCCAAGAGTATAAAGGCTGCAATGGATGTGGAAAGTGAAGAATAAAGCTCTTCTGCATAGAGTGAACCTATCCACAATCTAGATCTATCCAGCGCTAAAGAGCATGTGGAGCAGAGGAATGTCTCTCTACGGACTTCAACACTGAGCTTAGGGTCTAGGACCACTGCAGGAATAGATTAAGGGAATGCTAAAACTAAGGGGGAGCATGACACTGAGCTCCCTATTCATGTGGAAGATGTGATCAACAAGCTCACTAAGGCTGAGGATGCTATCCATTCTGGACTAGTAGTCCAAGAGGACTCAAGTGGAGCTCAACAAGAAGCCAATCAAGAAAATTTTGCTGATGAGACTAGCAGAGATTTGCTAAATGCTGAATCAAATGTGCCTGAGGATGAAGTGAGACAATCTTCCTTCAGAAGATCTCCTTCTCCTATGTTTGATGAGGTTGAAGGAATGGATGACTAACTCTTCATGGTAATGAAGAAGAAGGTTGTGGGGGAACCTGAAAAGCCCAGATCTTCACCAAAACAAAAGATAGAGGACTCCTCACTGCTGCTTAAAATAAGAATGCTCTTGGAAAAGCAGAGAATTAAAATTGAATGTCATGTTGACACTGCTATCAATGACATAAGGAAGGACATATCTAATGAGAATGCATGTCTAAGAACTGATATGAAGAGTCTTGCAACAGAACACTGCCAAACAACTAGAACTCACTAACCAGGGATAATTGAAGTTCTTGAAAATCAAGTTGTAATATCCAACAACATAGAGAAAACCTATATACCCACTAGCAGGTGGATGACTAAGCACAAAACAACCTTCTAAGAAAAACTAGATCACTACAATCAGGAACTAGATAGTCATCTACTTGAGACAAAGAATCATCTGAAAAAGGAATTCACATGCTGAAAGACAAGATTCTGAATATTTAGGGGAGCCTCCCACGAGACATATCAGAAGAAGTCATAAAGGGGGAGAGATCCATAATTAAGGGCAGTGGTGAGCATGTCATCTGGACCTCTAATACAATCCGATAGGAAATGAACCTCTCTCATATCTGCTATGATGAGCCATCTACTACTACTGTTACATCTACTACTACAGATGATCAAAGTAAAAGAAAGGAGATAACTGAGGAAGATGAGGTAAAACTGAGAAAGAAAAGATACAGAGAAGACATGGAGAAGAAAGAAGACTATGAGAAATGGAGCCCCAAATCTAGAGAATTTATACTAAATGCATGGGAGTTCATTAAAATAAACAAAGTTGAAAGATACAAGTTGTATAGCTCCCAAGAATGGACCAAATATGAAAATCCAGAAGAGATATGAAGAAGCCACGGAAGAGACAAGAAAGCAGGTAGAATCCCAGCAGATGCTTCAGAGCCACTCAAATATCATCCTAAGCCAAATGAACACTTTATCAAGCAATCTGAAAAGCAACAGGAGGTTGTTGTCAAGAAAGCAAGAAGTGAAATAATTCTAAGGGAACCAGAAGAATAGATGGCTGGTTCACTTTGGGCAAATATAGAATTGCTGAAAATTTCAAAATGTATTTCACTATTTATAAATAAAATGTTGTTTCTCAAATTTTCCTTTTATACTGTGATCATCTCATATCATATAAAATAAACTGAAATAATCCCACTCTATGATTTTCTCTAGATGTACTTTATCATTGAATGAATTATGACTTCTTCAAATAGGCGAGATTGTTGGGAACAGTGCCCAACAATGTTTCTGATTTGAAGAAGTGTTCATGACAATGATAAAGTACAATTTGTATTGGATGTGCATTTTATGTGACATGAATAGGTCAGAATATCATATTCACTAAGCATAATATATAAGGATCAAGCAAAAACATCTAAGGCAAATATCATCGTGTTAACAAGATGCACACGATGATATCGTTGAAATATCAAGCATCATCGTTGAGAATACTCATGAAGGATCAAGTCTTACTGCAAAGTATAGGCTATTTGTCCAGTACTTCTCTAAACTCACTAAGTCCAAAATTGTTGAGAAGGACTGGACATGTCGTCGAATAAGCATTCATATACCGTTGAGACTACTCGCAGAACTCATCATAAGGCTTATGCTAGTTATCATCAAGATAATATGGACAATCTGACGATATCATAGTGACAACAAAGTATCATCGTGAGAACAAGAAGAGCTGAACAAGTCACAGTATCATCGTGTCAACAAGAATCACACGACGATATCGTGGTGAAGTCTAATATGATGAAGCTCTCCAAAAGTCTTAAGTTAATGTATTCGACTATGTCGACGACATCATCGTAAAGGAGCCTTATTGTCGTGAAGACTTAGGTAGAACTCGTGAAGATAGTTTGTAACAGAAGTGTTGCTTATCGTCAAGATGATCAAGACGATATCGATGAGAAGTCAGAATGAACACGACGATATCATCGATAAAAAAGGATGATTTCAATGATATCATTGAGATAACTTCGTGTCATCATGAGTACAAGTATAGCAGAGATATCTCACATCGTCGAGATATCTCTGTCTGAAGTAGATTTAAGAAGACTTAAAGATTTGTCTAAGTCCAAGATGGATCGCCATGATGGCAAGCTCTGTCGTCGAAATGTTGTTAATATCATCGAGACAGATCAAGATAATTCAAAACACTCTGATCGCGTTTAATGTCACCGCTTGATGGTCCAATCAGCGTGTGCCGTTAAGGAATGAGCCTTTGACACTTATAGGATGTCTGAGTAGACCGTTATACGGTCTCTTTGTCCTATAAAAGGAATTAGTGTCTGCCCTAATCAATAGTTGAATAATTTCATGGAATATGAAAAATCAATCAAATAGTAAAAGCGGTTGTGAAGAGGGAACAACTACTCGAGAACAAAATGATCTTACTTTATGCTCTCCAAGTCTCAGTCTAGCAACATCGACTGATAAGCATTGTTCCAAATTGAAGAAAGGATTGAAGAGAAGTCTGCACTCAACAAGATAAAATCTATAGTATTCTCTTCAAGTGCAGTAGCCAGTTTTCATCAGGCTAAAGAAGAACTTGTCATTTACTCTCTATAGGAATTTTACAAGCTTGAGGTGTAGGATCTGATACAGATCTGAGCTTTTAGGGCTTGAGGACCTGAGGGGTAGGATCTGATACAGAATTGAGTTTGTAGGGCTTGAGAGCTTGAGTTTGTTAGGCTTGAGGGCCTGATCTATAAGGCTTGGGGGCCTGAGTTTTGGTGGAAGTTGCCGACTCTAGCACACTGCTAGATCAGCGCAGAGGGATATTGGAGTACTCAAGACACTTTGTCTAGGGGAACCACTATAATTCTCTAAGTATTTTTTGTAATGTGTTTTTTATTTTCTAAATCCTTAAACTAGAACCTTCATAGAAAGAAAGTGGCTCAAAAGATTTTGAAATACCTATTCACCCCCGCCCCCTCTAGGTTATTAGACAACATCTTAAAACTAACAAGTACTATTTCTGAAAAACAAGAGCTATTATTTTATCGAATGAATATTGGATTTGGTTTAGGAAAAGAGTTAAAATACCAATTTGACTAAAGCGAAATTTGATGATTTAAACGAATAACACTTGATGTAGACTCCCTTTGGAATAAAATAAAATTTATAAAAGATAAATTCACAAGCTTCTAATTACAAAACATCGACTGTGGAGATTCCCATAACATGATAGCACATCGCTAGAGGAATACTATCAACTAACCTTAGGTTGATCGATTAAGATCTCTCGACCAATCAAAATCCCTAAGCTTGCTTAAAGCGGTGAACTCCACTAATATATTTGACTCTAATTCGAAAATTTTATGTCATCCTCTCTCGAGGAGTGCATACAACACATTTTATCTTTGCGCAATCTCCTCGTATGCACGGACCTCTCAGTCATGTAGAATATGATTCATATCACTATAAGAAATCTGGTTTTAATGACAAAAATTTTGGTCACTAAATATTGTGGGTTGGTCATTAAAGACATTTAGTGACTGAATTTAGTTTGTCACAAGGTTGTTGCAAAAGCACCGTCATAAATTATATTTTGAGACCAAAATAAATTCCATCACTAAATATATATTTTAAGTGATGAAACTAATCTCCGTCACAATCTATTTTTAGCAACCAAGATTTTTTCGTCACTAAATGTATAATTTTAATGACAATTATTCTATGTCATTAAATATTTTTGTGACCAAAATAATCGTAGTCACTAAATATATTTAGTGGCCAAAATATCTTTAGTCACTAAATGTGTATTTTTGTGACAATTAATCTCCGTCACTAAATAATTTTAGTGACCAGCAAAATTTTTGTCACTAAACATTATTTGTTCCTGAAATAATACTTTTTGTGACCAAATTAATTTCGTTATTATTTATGCACAATATCATAAACAATAATATAGTTTCAAATTGCTATGAGAATATTATTGCAAGTAGAATTTTTATTTTTATTTTATTAATAAAAAATGAAGGTGGGAGATAGCCCAAACCCTTCTATACAGACCAATGGAACTTTTATCTCTCTATTAAAGTCAAGACGGTGAAAAAGAGAGCTATGTGCAAAAGCCCTAAAGCCTAAACAGATGTTGCTTATGGAACCATCTCACTTTTTCTTCACAAATAAGTTGTGATGTGGAAAGAAGAAGACTTGCACTCCTCACTTCCCCTCTACAAATGACTAAAGAAGTTTGCAACTACATGATTGAATTAGTTGGACAACATCTGAGTAAATTAGATCTTTGTTCTTCTCCAAGTAGCTGCTTGTGTCATACATGACCTGATACAATTAGCTATATATTAGTCTTATAAGAATCAACATATCATTGCATATAAGTAACATTGAAAATAACTAAAATGGGACAATTCTAAGAATCACTTCAGAAGATGTATGAACAATATCACTCACTTCAGAAGATGTAGATGAATCAATAAACAAAATCAATGTCTTATGAACAAAATCAATGTCTTAGGAATTGCACCTCCCTTTGTCAATTCCTTCACTATCTACCACCCATCAAACAAATAAAATAAAGAAACTTCACAACTAGTAGTAATATAAAGTTACAAATAAATTGGCCATTTTGCTTGAAGTCTCTAATGGGTCGTGGCGATGTTCACATGTTGAAAAATTATTTTGCATAGAAGCAGCGAGCGATGGTCGGGTACTATCATCGCAACACACTACTCTTGAGAGGTCTCCACACAACACTACTAGCATATGTACTATATATCATCTTAATTTGAGTTTAACCTCGTTCATGGGTTTCTCTCTGATCTCCTTAAGGTTTATAAAATTAGTCATCCCAAATTTCTTTCCTGCACAAAAAAAGATTAGTGTTAAACATTTAGTTCATCAAGATAACACCAATTGTTTGACTACTTCTATATACATAAATTTATAGATATATACAAACATGACTACATATTGAAATTACAAAAATCTCTCTTGTGTGTCTACATTTCATAAAATGCATGTACAGAAAAAAAGCTCCCTGGAGGAGAGTCCAAAGAGAATTTTGTGCATGCATGTTCCTCCATCTATCATCAAAAAACCTTGTTAAGTTGCACTGGGTGTTCCCTGGCGGGCAACATCAGAGTTCTGATTTTACCTGTGATGTTGCTCATAATGAAAAATCTTTGGTAGTGGATAGTGTTGATATGTTGAATCGTCAGTTGGTGTCGACAATAGATTCAGTGGGTCTAGTCAATAGGATATCCATATATTCTATTTCTGAGAACTCTGATGGGTTAGTGGTGGTCATACCATACCATACCAATATTTTTAATGGTACTAGTGAGATGTGTGGGGATTTTAGTGTGAAAGAAGAGTGTATGAGTAGAGTTGCAATGACACAAGAAAAATTTGAGAATAATTTTGTTACTATCAGTAGTAATGTTATCCAGAAGACAACACAGTTAACAGATTGATACAATAGTGTTAGTGTTAGGTTGCTAGTTGATTCTGTGGAAGATGATGATTTTCATAGTATAAGAACTCGGTTAATAAAAAAATGAACTGTCTTGCGATGATAGAGGAGGAAAAATTTATACATGCATGGATGTCATTGATAATATACAAGATCCTATAGGCCAGCTGGTGGAAAACAGAAGTACTGATGTTAAAATTGGTACCAAAATGCTAGAAGAATCACCTGCTTCTGATCATGTTCATTCTGAAGTTGAAGGAACAGAAATTAAAGAGCGTGGAGGGACGATTGCTAATTCACAAAGTTTCACCTATGAGAAATCAGGATTGGTTTTCGAGGGAAACCCTGATAATGACATGGATATTGAATTTTGTGTCGATAATTAGTTGTAAGTACAGTTTGTAAATTAAACAGTTTATGTGAGATAAATCTAATAGAATTAAGCAGGACAACTATAAGAATTCAGAGGATACACCTATGGAAATACAGGACAGAGAATCACATTTTTTAAAAGTATCATAGAGATGAAAACAAATTCAGAACAATAAAAACAATCGTTACAAGTTGTGCATAGCATAATAGATCACAAGCATCTTAGCAACATGTGAGAAACCAACTAAAAATCAATTTTTTAATGAAAATCAAACAACTGCATACTCACTCATTGCATCAATCAGCACGTGTGTAAGACCCCTTTTTTTGCTACAAAACCAGGTCTTATGCCCAGAACCGCCGCTTTGCGGTGACACCAACACTCGGGAAGGTCGCCACTACAAAACGTCGATCCTGTCAACCATATCGATCACAGAAGAAGAAAAGTATAAATGAAGCAAAAGTAAGCTCAAGTCCACATCACATGAAATATAGATCATAATGAAAAGATGTCCACAGATAATAACTGAAACAAAAGGTAGCAATATATCGGGCTCATGCCCAGTACAAAATATCCTAACAATAAGGTCACTCATGGAAGCAAATCTATAGATAGGCACTCACAGATCCTCAAACTGGTGCTCCCATGCTAGACTGGCCCACCTCCATCTAAACCGGCCTCTGGTGGTGTGGCATCTCCTCGATCCTCTAAAATGATATGGTCCACCGACCGTTAGTGAAAAAGTCTAAGACTCGTTTCCCCCATCCATCCCCTAGTGCCCTAGGCACCGAGCGGGAGGATGAAGCGGAGGACAACAAGGGGTATAACACCAAGCAGGTGACATGTCTTAACTACAGGAGAATCTATCACTACACAGGTGTTTATATATATGAAGCAGTAAATAACGAAAGGTAATGAACAAGTAAAGTAAGCAAGTAAAGACAAGTAAAGAATAGAAAAGTAACCATTGATTTATAGGAATGCTCATACAAACCTATAAACCAAGGGGTCATTTAGCAAGGTCTATCGTATAAAAAGTCCCATAACTATTTTATACGATAGGGTTAGGGGTTGAAATGCAATGATTATGTTATGACATGCAGATTTATGCTGGGTAATATTATGATCATACAAGTGCAACTCACACACTACGACTCTATGTGCACAGACTTTTAGTTCCACCTTTTTGGAGCTAGCAAGACTCTCAGGATACCCCCGTAGTGGCAAATGGAAGCAGTGGGTTGGGCGTCGCCCACCTCTAGGTTGGTATTCACAATACCTGTTGGAGCATGCGTTCCGCACTCGTCCGGTTTGAGAATAACAAATCCCGAATGTATTTGATCCTATTTTTGATTAATGTTGTGCAGATAACAGGTGCAAGAATAACATGATTTCAATTGGAGCAAAATGACATTTTCCAGAAATTTGAGATATCGGATTTCCGACAGTGCTATCGGATTTACGACTGCGCTTTTATTTAATCTCTGCGCAACGGTTTGGAGCTATCAGATTTTCGATATCGCTATCGGATTTCCGACAGCCCATGATCTGCCAATAACGCCAGAACGTGCAGCGGTTACCTTGGCTATCGGATATCCGACAGTACTATCGGATATCCGACAGCCCACGTCTCAACCACGACCTCAACACGACGCAAAAACTTCATTTTAGTGGGACACGTGGCAGCCTCTGGAGATATCGGATTTAGGCGACAGCGGCTAACGGACGGCGACAACTCCTTTTAATTAAAAGGGCTCGAAACTTCGTGGAATTCAGTTCTTCAGATTTCTAAGCCTCCTTCCTGAGTGTTATCGTCCAGAGAGATCCAGAGAATAAAAATCCCCATCCTTGAAGGAGAAAAGAGAGACCGAAGCCGAAGATTGTACACGCATTCCAAGGAGACTGTCTCAAGGGATCTTTGCTGTTTTGGTCCAGAAATTCTAAAGGGGGTTTTTCATATTGTATTTTCATTCATTCACTTTTCATTTTGTAATCGTTGGAGAAATCGTCGTCTTGCGTGCGGCGTCTAAGCCCTTGCGCGGCTTAGGGGAAAATCGCTTCCTTGTGCGGAGCGTCCAAGTCCTTGCGTGGCTTGGTGGGAAATTGTGGCCTTGTGTGCTACGTCTATATCTTGGGAAGATCTAGAGGATAGGCTTGGGCTTGGTCTTGGGAGAGACAAGTGATAGCCTTCCGATCCTTGCGAGAAGGATTGGTAAACCAAAATTGTAGAATTTTTTATTAACATAATTATGCCTTGATCTTAAGCATTGTTAAGATCATTTTTATTGTATGCAAATTTCATGATTAATATAATTATGTCTTTTTTCTTTAATTACATATTTGGTGGCATAATCTTTATCTTAGAAATTTGTTTTTGAATTATTTAAAAAAAACACATTCTTTGGAAATTGTTTAGAAGTAATTTTTAGAAAAGTAAAACTTGTTTAAAAATTCTTAAGGAAAAATTATATTTCAAACACACCCTTATTCACCCCCCCTCTAAGGGCGTCATACGATCCAACAAGTGGTATCAGAGGTAGGTTTCTCCAAAACGGTTTTACCACCGGGAGTAATGGCGCACAACGATCACGCGTTCGTTGAGGGGCAAGGAATTAATAGGCCACCACTTTTTACGGGCACAGACTATAATTATTGGAAGATACGTATGCATTGTTTTCTAATTGCGCTAGATATAGAAGTCTAGAATATGGTAGAATCTAGTTACACTTCTCCAACATATGTTGTAGGAGAAGTAACTATGGATAAGCCCAAAGACAAGTGGGATGATAATGATAAATTAAAATGTAAGAACAATGCAAAAGCCATGAATGCTTTATTTTGCGCACTAGATCGCACTGAATTTAATAGAGTTTGTGCTTGTAATACTGCATTTGAAATTTGGAATTTGTTAGAAATTACTCATGAAGGTACTTCACAGGTAAAGGATTCAAAGCTATTTCAACTAGAGTATGAATTTGAAAGGTTCAAAATGGAGGTAGATGAAGAGATTGATACGATGTACACATGATTCACAAAAATCGTGAACGACTCAAAGGTGCTAGGAAAGGTGTTCTCAAATGGAGATTTGGTAAGGAAAATCTTAAGATCACTTCCCCCGAAGTTCAATCCTAAAGTGACTGCAATTTCCGAGTCACATGATCTTAAGACTTTAAAATTGGAGAGCCTCATTGGGAACTTGAAAACTCATGAAGTTGAATTAAAAATTCAACAACAAGAGTATATGGAACCAAGGAAGAAGGGATTGGCTCTAAGATCTAAGAAGGAAGAAACTAGTGATTCTGAGGAGGATGAAGAAGATGAGGAGAGCTTATTTGTTAAAAAGTTCAGAAAATTTATGAAAAATCCGGAGAGAAGGAATTCGTTTAAGAAGTATTTTAAGAAGGAGACATTTAGGAAGAAAAAAGGAAAGGAAGGCGATGAGGAGGAAGAGAGACCGCCACCGGAGTGCTATCACTGCAAGAAGTTAGGGCACATCCGAAGCAAGTGTCCAAAGTACTTGAAAGAACTTAAAGAAAAGAAGCACAAAGGGTCGAAGAAAGTGTTGAAGGCGGAAACATGGGATGATACTACTTCTGAGGATGGAAGCATTTCAGACTCAAGTAAAGAAGAGGAGGCCAACATATGTTTAATGGGAAAGAGCGTCATATCTTATGACGAATGCATTGTCCAAAGCGACACTGAGGTAACTCCTCCAACCTATGATGAATTATTCTCTGAATTTTTAAAGACTTGCAAATTTTTTGAAAAAAGTTTAAAAGATAATGATCTTCTTAGATCTGAAAATGGAATTTTACTTAAAGAAAACAAAAAATTGTTAAATGAAATTAAGACTATTGGAAAAAGAGATATTTCTTGCCAAGAGTGTGATCACTTTTTGGGAAGAATTAATGAACTTGAAGAATCTCTTTCCAAATCTCATTCTACAATAAAAGTACTTACTAAACAGAATGAGATTTTAGAGAGAGATCTGAAATCTTCAATTTCCAAAGTCCATGAGGGAAAGAAATCTTTTGAACGTAGATGCGTAAATCTAGTATCCGAGAATACAAAAATGAGAAACCAGATTCATGACTTAATACTAGCCATGAAAAAATTTGGAATGGGCCGAAGATCACTGGATATGATCTTAGGATACCAACGCCATGGATCTGGAAGGTTTGGACTCGGATACACATCTGGAAGCTGTCGCCCGGCGACAACCACTGTCGCCAGCGACAGTGAAAAGTCCAGAAAATTTGTTTTAAAAAATTCTAAAATTAATGAATTATCAAATACTGCATCCTCATCCAGTAAAAGTCCAGAAAAGTTATACTCTTCTAAATACATTACCTGTGCCAAATGCAATAGATTTGGTCACACTACGGACTCTTGCTGGAAGGAAGGAAAAAGCAAAATTAAACAAATCTGGGTGGCTAAGGCTTCTACCTATACTATGGGTGGAACCACTTGGGTAACCAGATCTTTACTCACCTCTTCTTTCTAGGTGTGTTGGCAGGCTAAGGACAAAGAGGACGTGTGGTACTTGGACTCGGGTTGTTCAAAGCACATGATGGGCAATAAAGAGAAGTTCCTTAGCCTGGAGATGAAGAAAGGAGGAGTTGTGACATTCGGAGACAATGGAAAAGGAAAAATCATCGGCATCGGAGTTGTGGGTAACGAAAATTTTTCAATTTCAAATGTTTTATTTGTAGAAGGATTGAAGCATAATTTGATTTCTATTAGTCAATTATGTGATAAAGGTTTAAATGTTTTATTTGAATCTTCTACAAACTTGTGCAAAATTATTAATTCCAAAACAAATGAAATTGTTTTTACCGCACCTAGATGTCACAATGTATATATGATCAAATTTCTAGATTTTTCAAATTCTACTTTGAAATGTTTTTTATCAAAAAATGATGAATTAGATTTATGGCATAGGCGACTTGGACATACTAGTGCCAAGTTAATTACAAAACTTTCAAAAGATAAATTAATTAAAGGTTTACCTTTGTTAAATGGAAATTTATCTTCTTCACTATGTGTGCCTTGCCAAAAGGAAAATTTTCAAAATCATCTTTCAAAAGTAAAAACATTATTTCTACCACTAGGCCACTTCAATTAATACATATGGATTTATTTGGGCCAATTGGAATTTCTAGCTTAGGTGGTAAAAAATATACATTTGTATTGATTGATGATTATTCTCGTTTTTGTTGGACTTTATTTCTAACCTCCAAATCCGATGCATTTTCAGAATTTTCAAAATTATGTTTGCGTATCCAAAATGAATTTGAGTTAAAAATTAAACGCATACGATCGGATCATGGAGGAGAATTTGAAAATGAAAAGTTTATTTCTTTTTGTACGGAGTTAGGAATTAAACATGAATTTTCTGCTCCACGCACACAACAGCAAAATGGTGTCGTAGAGAGGAAAAATAGAACTCTTCAAGAGTTAGCTCGTACAATGTTATCTGAATTCAAATTACCAAAATCTTTTTGGGCTGAAGCGGTTAGCACGGCATGTTATGTAATTAATAGAGTAATGCCTCACCCTATTTTAAAATTAACTCTTTTTGAATTAATTTTTAATAAACAACCAAATGTTTCTTATTTCAAAGTTTTTGGTTGTAAATGTTTTATTTTGAATTCTAAAGTTTCCTTAGGAAAATTTGATGAAAAATGTGATGAAGGTATCTTTATTGGGTATTCTTCAACTAGTAAAGCTTATAGAATTTTTAATAAAAGAACAAAAATAGTTGAAGAATCTATTCATGTTAGGTTTGATGAGTTTGCTTCATGTGTAGAAAAGAAAATTACAGGAAAAGAAGATGAACTCCTTCCCACGGTGGAGAATGATGATGAAGAACTTGGAGAAAATGGAGAAGAAAAAGAAGAAGAAAGAGAAGGAGAAAGAGGAGAAGAAGATAGAGAAGAAGAAGAAAGAGAAGGATATGTGCCTCCAAGTGAATTGAGATTCTCAAAGGATCATCCAAAGGAGCTTATCATTGGAGATCCGCAAAAAGGGGTTAGTACTCGTTCATCGCTATATGTTTTATTTTCAAACCTTTGTTTTGTTTCTGAAATAGAACCAAAAGATGTTTCCACCGCTTTAAATGATGAATTTTGGTTTTTAGCTATGAATGAAGAACTTAATCAATTTGAACGTAATAAGGTTTGGAATCTTGTAGAACGACCCAAAAATCATCCTGTAGTTGGTGTTAAGTGGATTTTCAAAAATAAAATGGATAATGAATCTAGAATTGTTAGAAATAAAGCCAGATTAGTTGCAAAAGGTTATGCACAAATTGAAGGGGTAGATTTTGATGAAACTTTTGCACCCGTAGCAAGATTAGAAGTGGTTAGAATATTTCTTGCATTTGCTTGTTTTAAAAGATTTAAATTATATCAAATGGATGTCAAAACCGCATTTTTAAACGGGTATATAAAAGAAGAGGTTTATGTAGAACAACCCCCTGGCTTTATAAATGAGAAATATCCAAATTATGTTTAGAAATTAGATAAAGCGCTTTATGGATTAAAACAAGCGCCTCGTGCTTGGTATGATCGATTAACTCAATATTTGTTAAAGCACGATTATAAAATAGGAAGTGCTGATTCTACACTCTTCATTAAGCAAATTGATCATGATTTAGTTATTTTACAAATTTATGTTGATGATATTATTTTTGGAGCCACTAATGAAGAGTTGTGTAATGAAGTAGTTCAAATTATGAAAAATGAATTTGAAATGAGCATGGTTGGAGAACTTTCATATTTTCTAGGTTTTCAAATTACACAAAAACATGATGGTATTTTTATATGTCAAACCAAATATATTCATGATATGTTAAAAAGATTTGGATTTGAAAATCTTAAGCATGCAAACACTCCTATGAGTACTTCACTAAAATTAGGAAAAGATGAAAGTGGTGTTTCAATTGAACAAACTCTTTATAGAAGTATGATATGGTCTTTATTGTATTTAACCTCATCTAGACCTGATATTATGTTTGCCGTTTGTTTATGTGCTAGATTTCAAGCTAATCCTAAAGAGTCACATTTAAAAGCGGTGAAACGTATCTTTAGATATCTCATTGGAACATCAAAATTAGGTTTATGGTATCCTCATAATGATTCTTTTATTTTGCATGGTTTTTCGGATTCTGATTATGCGGGATGTTCTTTAGATAGGAAAAGCACTAGTTGCACTTGTCACTTTATCGACCCTTCACTTATTTCATGGTCGAGTAGGAAACAGAATTCTGTTGCCCTCTCTACTACCGAGGCCAAATATATTGCACTAGGTATTTGTTGTGCCCAAGCTCTTTGGATGTCACAAACATTAGAAGATTTTGGCATGCAACAAAGTAGTGTAGAATTAAAGTGTCACAATAAAAGTGCTATAGACTTAACTAACAATCCCGTATTACATTCTATATCTAAGCATATAGATGTCCGACATCATTTTATAAGGGATCATATTAAGAAGGGTAATATAAAAATCAACTTTATAGGCACGGAAAATCAACTAGCAGATATATTCACTAAACCGTTACCGGATTCCCGTTTTTCTATGCTTAGGCTAGAATTGGGAATCCTAGACATTTCACAATGAATATATCACTACTTAGAACCTATAAAATTAAAAAAAAAAAAACAACAAATCCGACAGCCAAAATTTTTTTTTTGTGTGCCGAAAATTTTCATTTCACAACAATTTTCCTATCCCAAATCTACACACTTTTCACACAGCAAAAAATCTTCAACAACTCTAATATTTTTTTTTGAAAAATCAAAACTTTACAGAAAAACACTATTCATCATCTTCTTCCTATAACACTTCAATTTTTTTTTGGGTCATCATTATTCCTCTTAAACTGAACCTATAAACATCTAGATCTACACAAAAAAAGGAAAACTTTGTTTCAACACACACATACAACAAAAATACTAATTTCTCTTACAAAACAAACATCTACATCTCTTATACAACCAAAGATCTAAAATATCTAGATCTCCTAAACCTTCTACAGACTATCTTCAAAAAACTCCATGAAAATCAAGAGAAATATGAGAATCACAAAACTATTGGAGAAATTTTAACCAAAACTTGAAAAACCAACAAATCTCACCTTAGATCTGAAATTTTCCGGAACCTGGAGCTCTAGATCTAGTAATTTCTCCTAAATCTGAAGAGAAGTGTCGGTCAAAAGACGAAACACATCTTTTTCTACTTTCTGAGCTGTCGGATGGCGATAGCTAGATATCAGAAATCCGACAACTCCCAAAAATTGACTATTTTTTTTCCTCACTAGTTTGTTCATTCCCTGTTTCTATACATGCTAATATGAGAATTTTGGTATCTTGCATAAAGTATTCTTCATGTGTTATTATTCATAACAATAGCTTAACATATGCTTATGATGTTCAATCTTACCATATCATTGTGATGACGCTTTCATATCGTTATTAAGAATTGTTTTTGCATGCCTCTAAGTATAAGAAATCTTTTATCTATGACAATGAGCAATCACAAACACTTACTTTGGTAATACATATTAATACAATTTATTCTATACATACATCATGATTGATCGAACATAACAAAATACATTTTATAAATGTCACCTTCACCTTTGATACTTTGCACTTATTCCACTTTTACCATTTATGGCATGCAAGTGAATTCGGAGATCCTTAACATCTATGAATCCTCAAAAAATGGGAGGAAAATTCAATGCAAAACATTCTTTTTGCCCAACATGTTGAAAGAAATAAATAAAAATTGACAAGGATCATCCGCCAAGCACTACTTAGCCTCCTGATAAGTCTTAATGAGCATTGTGAGGTTAAGCACCTTGGAAAGAATTGTAAAGTGTCTTGCAAAAACAAAATGGTCCTTTTATGTATATTTGCAAAGTTTCTGGTTCAGAAGTATGGGCTTTATGTATATTTATGTTGTGTTTAACAATTCTATGATCATGTATATTTTAAATATATTCATATGTATTCTTTCTCAAAGTATCACTACTACACTTCATTGTTATTTATAAAATTTCTTCTTATGAGAATTGGACTGAAACGATTCAATTTTCTATATTGCACTGTGTCTCTCTATGATCATTAAAATTGAATCTCATCATGGTTAAGTTTATTTGATTCTATACATTATAACACATTACTAGAATGCTTAGATTCCTCTCCAAGATTACCTATCTCATTATCATATCACTTACAAAGCTTCCGCTAGTGTACTCCAACTTGTCATATATTCATTCTCCATGACTACCATATCTCTGTAATACTCTTTCCTAGTCTCTCATCTCTATATTCATCTTTTGCTAATATCAAAGGGGGAGAAGATAAAAAGAGATCAATTAAATCAACTAAATCACTTAAAATACTAAATTAATTAAGTAAGCATATATGTAGGGGGAGTTTATATGCAGGGGGAGAATATTTTTAGAAGGAACTATATTAAGGGGGAGATCATATTAAGGGGAAGATCATGGAGATCTTAAGCTCACAACAATTGTACACACATAAGTACTTTTCATAAGGATTTATTTGATTTCTTTTTATAAGGATTTGTTATTATCAAAAGGGGGAGATTGTTGGAGCATGCGTTCCGCACTCGTCCGGTTTGAGAATAACAAATCCCGAATGTATTTGATCCTATTTTTGATTAATGGTGTGCAGATAACAGGTGCAAGAATAACATGATTTCAATTGGAGCAAAATGACATTTTCCAGAAATTTGAGATATCGGATTTCTGACAGTGCTATCGGATTTCCGACTGCGCTTTTATTTAATCTCTGCGCAACGGTTTGGAGCTATCGGATTTCCGATATCGCTATCGGATTTTCGACAGCCCATGATCTGCCAATAACGCCAGAACGTGCAGCGGTTACCTTGGCTATCGGATATCCGACAGTACTATCGGATATCCGACAGCCCACGTCTCAACCACGACCTCAACACGACGCAGAAACTTCATTTTAGTGGGACACGTGGCAGCCTCTGGAGATATCGGATTTAGGCGACAGCGGCTATCGGACGGCGACATCTCCTTTTTATTAAAAGGGCTCAAAACTTCGTGGAATTCAGTTCTTCAGATTTCTAAGCCTCCTTCCTGAGTGTTATCGTCCAGAGAGCTCCAGAGAACGAAAATCCCCATCCTTGAAGGTGAAAAGAGAGAGCGAAGCCGAAGATTGTACACGCATTCCAAGGAGACTATCTCAAGGGATCTTCGTTGTTTTGGTCTAGAAATTCTAAAGGGGGTTTTTCATATTGTATTTTCATTCATTCACTTTTCATTTTGTAATCGTTGGAGAAATCGTCGTCTTGCGTGCGGCGTCTAAGCCCTTGCGCGGCTTAGGGGAAAATCGCTTCCTTGTGCGGAGCGTCCAAGTCCTTGCGTGGCTTGGTGGGAAATCGTGGCCTTGTGTGCTACGTCTAGATCTTGGGAAGATCTAGAGGATAGGCTTGGGCTTGGTCTTGGGAGAGACAAGTGATAGCCTTCCGATCCTTGCGAGAAGGATTGGTAAACCAAAATTGTAGAATTTTTTATTAACATAATTATGCCTTGATCTTAAGCATTGTTAAGATCATTTTTATTGTATGCAAATTTCATGATTAATATAATTATGTCTTTTTTCTTTAATTACATATTTGGTGGCATAATCTTTATCTTAGAAATTTGTTTTTGAATTATTAAAAAAAAACACATTCTTTGGAAATTGTTTAGAAGTAATTTTTAGAAAAGTAAAACTTGTTTAAAAATTCTTAAGGAAAAATTATATTTCAAACACACCCTTATTCACCCCCCTCTAAGGGCATCATACGATCCAAAAATACCTAACCTAGACTTATCGTACTCCTCAACGCAAAAATGTGGAGCGCCTGCGTACTCTTAGTGGCTGGACCACCAGACTTTCTTGACTAAGTGCAAATCCACACTTGCCGAGTCAGCGTATTAACATCGGTGTGAATGAGCGTCAAAACCGAATACCCACCACCTTTATGCATATGCAATATGATTACTATATACCTCCGAGCCATAAGCTTCTCGGGCTAACCAGCCCGTTACCATAACCTTCTGAGCCACATGCTCGTCGGACCAACCCATCCGTGCCTACAACCACCGAGCATACCGCTCGTAAGGCCATACTAGCTAACCACATGTAGAAACGGGGTGTGGTGAGTGTATTATTGAGTTAATATTGCATAAAAATTATTCCTATAGTTTTGGTTTAACCATGGACTTCCCGAGGACTACCCTATGAGGGGCTCGCAGCGGTACTAGGAGGTACGATGGGATGATAGCCCAAACATCCCTTTCCAAGGCACTTACTACTATTGATAACTACCCATAAGCATACCCCTCTCACCATTACACTTATTAACCCTAACTGTGTTTTATTCTATTCCAAGGGAATGACCATCTTTCGACAATCCCAAGTACACTCTTGCCTCCTAGTCAACCAGACATCTTACTCCCCATGTAAAAACTACATGTTTATCCTTATTCAACCTTTTCACTATCTGCATACCACTTGAACTATATGATGTATAAAAAGATAAAGACTCACAATGCTCATCCAAATGACTCAAGATTATTATTGAGGGTGTGTTATGACATCTTAACACTATCTCCAGAAATTCATAATTTTCCCAATTTATTTGGCATTTATTATAATTTTCCCAAAACCAGGGAAACTAAGACTTTGAACACCAAGTGTGGTTTCCTGATAAGCTATGGCCTTAATAAAATTTGTACAGCTATATGTCATCAAAATAACTGCCACATATGAATTTTATAATTTTCCAGAAAGGTTTTGACCTCCAATTAAATTATTGACTGATTTATCAAAACCACGGGTTAACAAAGAAAGTACCAAAAATACTAATTCAAAAAATACAAAAAAAATTAACAGATCTGTAGGGTGCTCAGAAAAGATCATTATTAAATTACATAATTTTTCATATTCATTTGACCATTCAAATCCTTTATGTAAATAACCAAATCATGGGGGACTTTGTGAAGAGAACCATATAAAAACTCATCCAAAATTTATGCTAAAATTTATAGATCATAGTCTTACCCTAAGAAGTGCTCTGACCAGGTTTAATGATTTTCCAGTGAGTATTAAATCCATAATTAATTTTCCTACAACTAGGGCAAATATTGGGGTTATGAATGAAGTGCTAAATTAATCAATCCAAAATTCATAACAAAGTTATCTGAGAATTATATCATCCATATAAACTTGTTGACAAAATTTCATGAGCATTCAAGGTAATATAATTATGTAAATCCTTAACATAAGAAAGTGACCTAATTGATTCTTAATTAATTCAGAGGGGATAAATGTTCCTAAAAATTCCAGATAAATGACTTAGGATTTATGTCCACCCCACGAACTCACTGCCTTGTTACAAGTCAATCCGACGAAATATGACCTTGTGTCTTTCAATAGGTTCAATATATAATCCTACAGTTTGAACCGGGGTTCTAGGGCACATCCACCCCCAAACCACTTGTGGGGGTATTTTATGTGTCATCAAGTCAGTGGTCAAAGTTTCACAACATTAAGATGAGAGTTGATCTCCCAAATCCATCAAGTGCACCTTTGTTATAATATCCCCTAGTTTGACCAATTTTGGGTTACTCAATTACTCAACCAAATTAATTCCAAATGGTATGAAATTTTTACCAGAGTCGTGACATGGCCCTAAGGACCACCCATAAAAATTTGGAAGGTTTTAGATGTCATTAGACCCTATACTTAATTCAAACATAAATTATTAAATTTCTAAAAAAAACTATAGAAAAAAGTTCTCCAAAAATTCTCATTTTTGGATATGTTGAGGGTAAGGGTAAATTGCGTTATGCTCCAAATTTGAAAGCATTTGGATTTCTGGACTAGTGGGGGAACTCAAATCAATCTCTAGTCAACCCTATGTACAGGTTGCACCATTTTGAGTGTTGCAGCAAACCAGTGGGCCAAATCAGCTCCAATCAATTTTAAATTAAACTAGACATAAAGATCTACAACTTTTGTCTCTGGACATCTGTCCTAAAACGGCCTATAAGGGGTTCAAATTTCGGTTTCAAAAACTTGCATTTCTAGGGGAAAATATGACGTTGATTCATTATAAAATTAATAAATCTATCTAAATGAAGGGCATCGGCTCATCTTCTCCAATCAGCCGACGGTCGCGATTGACACGTCTTGTACCAACTTGGGAGGTGATTTCCCGGCCACCTAGACCCTCTCTCAGTCAGCCAATGCCACTACTACCTCCGTTGAGGTGGCGGCTAGCGATGTACGATGGCTGGCAAGCCGGAGGTGGCCGGAATCAGGGATTTGAACAAGAAAAGAAAAAGCTTGAACACAAGCTTTCGGCCATGCCGATCCAAGACCAATTGGCCCCAAATTTAACGGCCAAAATAATGAGATCTACCCACTGAGAAATATATGTTAGGAGAGGACCTGAGAGGCGGATCGTAGTCGTGTCGATCGCCGGTCCGCCATGGTTGGTCGAGAGCTATTGGGTGTCATGCCGATAGGTGCTTAGATGGTAGAACTTTTCTGGAAAGTGGGGAAAACTCCTTCCCTTCACCGCTTGAGCCCTTTTATAGAACCAACCCTGGTAGGGGAAGAGATGAAGCTAAGGATTCCTCCATTTACACCATTCATGGTGAAAATTTCGGCCATCCCCAAAGGTCACCAAATTCACCCTCCTTAAGAGTTGGAAAACCTCTTAATCTTCCACTAATTGATAGGGGAATGAATCCCCGTCAATTGGGAGGACTTTTGGCCTCCCTTGGCCATGAATTTGGCCACCAAAATGAGTCCCGTCCTCCGCCCATCGGTTGATCTACCATCGGCGCTAGTGCTAGCGCCAGCGCTAGCATCTCGGTGGCGTAACACTCGCCGGTTCGACAACTGCATCCAGCGCTCTGCACACGCGCTAGCGCCTGCACTACTGTCTCGAAGGAATACGATTCTCCTCAGCGGTTTGGTGTTCGTCTCAGCGGTTTACCAAAACCACCACTACCGCCAGTGCTAGCCCCTAGCGCCCGCGCTAGCGCCGCAATCAATACACACCCTTCTTTCTATGGTTGGGTAATTGAGGTGTTACGAGGGGACCCCCATATTGGGTTACTCATATCCTGGTGGGGTCATGGGTCATGGTGATGCACTAAGGCCATCCCTAGGCCTTGTAACTGGAAATTACTATCCGCAGACAATGATGATTTTTGCCTTGAGCCTAAGCTCTTATGATCTGTTCGCGCATCCTAGGGTTTTGTCATGACTTAGTCATGACAGAACCGTCCTAGGGGTCTAGTTGTTTGTGGGATGTTACAAATCCCAATACATAAAAATAAAAATTTTGTCCCCGAAATTCAGGTTAAGACTGCGGGGTTTCTAACGCGAGTGATTGAATGAAACATCCCAAGAGAAATTAAACTATACCTGGCACGAAGAGCTCTGGATACTTCTGCTGCATCAGGTCCAGTGGATCCCAGGTGTGTTCCTCCTGTCCATGATTCCTCCACAGGACATTGACCAGCGGGACCTTCTTGCATCGTTGGACTCACATCTTGGTGTCGTCTATCCGGATTGTCTCCAGGTGAACCGATCGATCAGTAGATGTTGTTCCATCCGCTATAGATATCTATTACATCGACCGTAGTAGAGCTCTCCTAAGGGATGAGATGTGGAAGACATTGTGCAATCCTGCTAGCTCCGGCGGCAGCTCTAGTCTGTATGTCAGCGTACGACCCGCTCTAGGATCCTTTAAGGACCCATATACCTAGGACTGAGCTTCTTCCGCCAGCATACCCGCGAGACTCCATGCATCAGATGTATCTTCAGAAACACCCGGATTCTAACCTGGAACTCCACTGCATGATGTCGTGCATCGCAATACTTGGCCTGCCTGCTCTGGGCTTCCAGCATCCTATCTCGGATCAGTCTCACCTGAGCATTCGTATCCTCCATGAAATCCGAGCCGAGTGCCTTAGGATCCTCATCCAGGATCTAAGACTGTGGAGTCCTGCACCTACATCCATATAACGCTTCGTTAGGGGGCATGCCTATGCTGGAATGATGACTATTATTGTAGGAAAACTCTACAAGCAAAAATAGTCTCTCTCATGTCTCTCAGCGGTCCAAAATGCATGGGTGCAATAAATCCTCCAGCGTCCAGTTGGTACATTCTATTTTCCCGTCTGTCTGTGGGTGGAATGTTGTGTTGAATGTCAACTGTGTACCCAAAAAAGCCTGGACCAATCTCCACTCTTGGGACGTAAACCGTCCATACCGATCTGATACGATCGTCCTAGGCACGCCATGATATCGGACAAACTGCTCTATAAATCTCCATACCAAATCTCAGGTCAGAGCGTCCTTCCTGACCAGAATAAATCTGGCCACCTTCGTCAACCTATCGATGATCACCCATATTAAATCATTCCCCGCATGTGATCGGGGAAGTCCATGTATAATGTCCATCGCTATGTCGTCGAACTTTCACTCCGGCACTGGGAGTGGCTGCAACAATCTCGCCGAGCTCTTGCATTCCTCCTTCACGAGCTGGCAAGAATCGCAGTGGGTCACAAAGTAAGTTATGTCCCTTATCATGCTCGGATAGTACATGGTCCTCTTCAAGTCCATCGTCATCTTGGTGATACCCGGGAGCACTGAATACTTGCTACAATGAGCCTCAGTCATGATGTCATCCCGAATCCTCCCCCTGCCGGTATGTAAACTCGCCCTCTAAAACACAACAGCCCATCCTTCAATGAATAATCCCTAGTCGTGCCTGCCTACAAGGCCCTGAATATCAGCTCCAACTTGGTATCCTGACTCTGTCCATCCCTGATGCGGTCTCGAATGTCATTCGTGGTGCTCATCGCAGCCAAGTACTCCTCATAGAGCTCAGGGTCATCTGAGGATACCAAGGTGATATGCATGTCCTCTAGCATATTCACCAGCTCCAACGCCATCATCTGGGCTCTTCTCCTGATGTGGTAGCTCTCTGGATCAGCGCTTCCACCACCACATTCGCCTTCCCTAGGTGGTAGTGCATCGTATATTAGTAGTCTGATAAGAACTCCACCCATAGTCTCTGTCGGATGTTCAGCTCCATCTGCGTGTCCACATACTTTAGGTTCTTGTGATCTGAGAATATACCTTTGAACCTTGAATTCATCTTTGAATTCAACTGAAGTAAAATCAAAGTTAGATATTACCTGATCTGCATCATCTTCTGCTTCTGATTCTGATTTTTCTTCATCAGAATTGTTGGCTTAGGCATTGATTGTCATCATGCAGAAGTTCTTCTCTTCTTCATTATCTTCATCATCACTGGATGAATAAGCATCTACAGACTCACTGCTTGAGTTATAAATGGCCATCAAGCATTAATCATTCTCTTTTGTTTCTTCTTCATCATCTGAAGAACTGGATGACTATTCTAATTCAGTTTCACTCCAGGATTCTGCTACAAATCCTCTTCCCTTCTTTTTGTGCTTGTGGGAGGAAGACTTGCTGGAGTGTCTTCTTTCCTCTTTTTCAGTTCTCTTTTCCTTCTTGTCCTTTTTGTTTTGATTTTCTGGACAGTCTGGCAGAATATGTCCAGGTTTCCTGCAACCATAACAGATGATTTCTTTAGAATTTAACTTGTCATACCTTGGCTTTTCATGGCTCCTGGATGACTTTTTCCTGAAGTCTTTTCTTGCCATCTTGTAGAATCTTTGGGCAAGTAGGCTCATGAACTCCTCATCCCTTGGAGATTTCTCTTCTACATCAGCTGCTTTAAAAGCTATATTCTTTTCTCTCTTTGTTGCTGGAGATGAAGTGGATGATTCAGCTTCCCTGGATTTGATGAGTTGCTCATAGGATTTGAGCTTGCCCAACAATGCTTAAGTGGTAATCTCATTGAGGCTTCTGGCTTCCTTGATAGGATAGATCCTAGAATCCCATGTGCTGGGGAAGCACATTAAGATCTTGTCATTTATCTCAGTGATAGATATTACTTTATCCAAGGTCTTCAGCTCATTTATTATGAGGCTGAGCCTATTGTACATATCAGCTACTATTTTATTTTCTCCTTTCTTGAAATTCTAATACTGAGAAATAAGATGTGATATCCTGTCTTTCATTTCATCAGCAGATCCCTCAATCATGTTGTTGAGAGAAATCCATATTTCTCTTACTGAGGTGCATTCCACCACTCTTTGAAAAATGTCATCAGACATTGTTTGAGCCAGAATGTTCATGGCTTTTGCATCAGCACTCCTTTGCTTTTTCTGAGCTTCTGTCCATTCAGGAGGTGGAACAGCATTTTTGGTAGTTGTTGTTCCAGTACTTGCTGCTGCTGTAGGTGTTGGAGGCCCTGTCAAAATCACATTAAAAATTTCTTCATCAATTGAGTTCATGTATAACCTAATCCTTGCTTTCCACAGCGCAAACTTACTGAGATTGCACATAGGAGGTCTTGTGCTTGAATACTCTATGTTTTGTGCCATGAGTTTTTTAAAAGAAAATAAATAAAATAAAAACTCTACAATAATTTAAGATCTAATTGATCTTTATGATCCAGGTGTTCGCCTGTAAATAAGATCAACAGCCCTCTGATACCAATTGAAAGTGGAGGTTATATCTAAAATTAACTCTAAGGGGGGGGGGGGGGGGGGGGGGGTGAATAGAGTTTAAAACTTTTTCCCTTAGTTTTATTTGCGGAATTAAAAATACTGATATAAGTATATGTGTATAGAGTGAGTGATAAATAAAAACTGAAATAAAGTGAATAATGAAAATAGCACACAGCACAACACAGAAAAGAAATCAAACACAGAAGACACAAGGAGCTATAGTAGTTCCCCACTAAACTTGGGTACGTCTACTCTTCTACCACCCTTGGTAGGAATCCACTAGGATTTTTGATCAGGTGCCCTCACACCAATGAGCTTTTGATAAGGTGCCCAAAAACCAACAAAATCTTTTGATCAGGTGTCTTGCCACCAATGGGGTAAACTTTTGAAGGGAGTTTTAACACTGTACATAATGGGATAGAGAGGTGTTTAGTTGTTCTTCTCTGTCAAGATGTATAGAGAAGACTCTAGTGGATGTTGATGTTGAAAAGAACTCCTCTGTCTGATATGAGATGTTTGACAGTTGATTTTGCTGGAGCCTTTTCTTGAAGAAATGATCTTCCTGTTAGATGATTAAACTGAGAGACAAGAATGCTTCAGTTTGTTGTTGCTCTTTTGAAGATCTGTGCTTGCAGCTAATGATTCTTTCTTTTCTTATTCTTTGTTTGCAGCAAATGACTGAGAGGAGGTGTTGAAGATGTTCTCAGAAACTGTGTGTTGCTGGAGGAGGAAGAAGATGAAGATATGTTTAGCTGTTATCCTTCTTGTTCTTACTGTCTCCCTTTCTTTCTTTTTTTTGTTCTATTTCTCTGTGTACTCTGTACCGCAATTTGAAAAATATGTTCTGTATTTGATCTGTATTGATGGTGTCGTGTGTAACTGAATATATGATCTGCTGTATATTAATCTACTATATCTTCTTCCTTATTTCTTTTGAATCTCTGACAGAATTAAATGCAAATCCCTTATCTTAAGGAATATAATATATCTGAGAAGATATTTTGGGAACAGCACAGCTGCAGCGCCATTTTCCTTTTCCTTTTCCACGAAATGTCCTTTTCTGCTGGATGCCAACGACTATAATCTTGGAATAATAAAAGAAATATATTTTCCTTAATTGATCTGATGGAAAGAGCTGTTACTGTCGTCGATCTGAGATCAGAGAATGAAATAAGTATAATCCTACTGAAACTTTCTGAACTTGAATAAGAGTTCTTCGATCTGAATAAAATTCGTCGAACGCAGATTCGTCAACCTCAAGATTTTCGTCGAGCACATCATTTACTTCGTCGACCTCAATTGAATCTTGCTGGAATAATTAATTTTGTTGATCTGTGAGAACTTTCGGCGATCTGAAGGTGTTCGTCAAACGCAGACTGGAGTTCGTCTAACGGAAGTATTCGTCAACCGCTGAGCCTGGATAATTTCGTCGACCGCTGAGCTTGAGCAAAATCGTCGAGCGCTGAGTCGGGTTCTGTTCGTCGACCGCTGAACCAATCTGTTCGTCGACCTCTGAACCGCTGAGACGGGATCGTCGACCGCTGAGACGAGATCGTCGACCGCTGAGACGAGCTTGAAGCAAGCCGTTTGTCGAACGTAGAATGTATTTAGTCCAGCGCTGCACTTAGACAAATTCTTCGACTGCTAAGAGCTGAGCTGTTCGTCGAACACAGATAGCCGTTCGTCAAACACAGAGAACATGCCATTCTTCGAACGCAGAGAGCTTGCCATTCGTCGAAGGCAGAGAGCTTGCAGTTCGACGAACGCAACTAGCCGTTCGTCGAACGCAGAATCTGAATGAATTCTCTAGTTCTAACAGCCAAAACTCTTGACCCATAAACTATACATTGGGGTCAACTTTGATCCTAGTCAACATATAGTGATCCTAGCCCAAATCAGAAATAGGGTTGTTCCAACAAAGTGGGTCTACAGAAATAAATTGGATGAGAATGGAATCATCACTAAGAATAAAGCAAGGCTAGTGGCAAAGGGATACAGACAGGAAAAGGGGATTGACTTTGATCAGACTTTAGCCCCTATGGCCAGACTGGAAGCCATCACACTGTTCTTGGCATATGCAGCCTACCCAGGATTCAAAGTCTATCAGATGAATGTGAAGTCAGCCTTTCTTAATGTTGACCTCAAAGAAGAAGTCTATGTAGATTAGCATTCAGGTTTTGTTGATTCTACTTATCCTGACTATGTCTACTTTCTTAGGAAAGCCCTATATGGCTTGAAGAAGGCACCTGGAGCCTAGTATGAGACTCTGTCAAGGTTTTTCATTGAGAATAAATTCTCCAGGGGAAAGAGTGATAAGATATTGTTCCTAAGGGAAGTTAAGGTGAAGATTTTGCTAGTGCAGATCTATGTAGATGACATTATCTTTGGCTCTACAGATAACTATCTCTGCAAAAGTTTGTTAGCATGATGCAGGGAAAGTTTGAGATGAGCAGCATGGGTGAGCTCAAATACTTCCTAGGTCTCCAAGTGAAACAATCTGAAGATGGTATATTTATCTCTCAGACCAAGTTCACTAGTGAGCTAGTCAAGAAGTTTGGATTGGAGAGTGCTTCCTCTATGAAGACTCCAATGGGAACCAATATGTCTCTGGACAAGGATGAGAAGGGAATACCCTTTGATGAAACCAAGTGCAGATGCATGATTGGATCTTTGCTATACCTAACTGCATGTAGAACTAACATAATGTTTGTCACATGTGTCTGTGCTAGATATCAGGTGAACCCTAAGGAATCTCATCATGCCTCTGTAAAGAGAATCTTAAGATACCTAAAGGGTATATCAAATCTTGGCTTATGGTACCCTAGGAACAATGGGTGTGAACTGACAGTATACTCAAATGCAGATTATGCAGGATGCAAAGAAGACAAGAAAAGTACCTCAGGAATATGCCAATTCCTTGGAGGAATACTGATTTCTTGGAGCAGCAAGAAAAATACAAGTGTAGCAATCTCCACAGCAGAATCAAAATACATCTCTGAAGGTAGCTGCTGTGCTCGACTCCTATAGATTCAACATCAACTTGAAGACTGCAATCTAAAGATCACCAAAACACCCTTATTTTGTGACTCTTCCAGTGCAATCTCAATTGCTAAGAACCCTGTCTCACATAGCAGGACTAAGCACATTGAGATCAGGTATCACTTCATCAGTGAGCATGTGGAGAATGAAGATATCACCATTGAGTTTGTTCCCACAGACAAACAAGCGGCTGATATATTCATAAAGCCCCTAGATGAAGCTAAGTTTAACTTCTTCAAATTCCAATTGGGGATGTTAAACTTAGAGTAATTTTCAACTTATTGATCACCAATCCCCCTACATACGATAGTAAGAAGAACTTGCAGGTCAAGTGCTGCAGCAATCTTGTAATAAAAGCCTACCAAGTGCCAAAGTCAGACAAATATCGAACAAGGGTCACAACGACACAAAAAATTGTCTCGACGACATGAACCATACTAATGAAGACAACAGAAGGATAGTCGACAAAGGATCAAGCACATGAACATAGAATCTACAAGGCCTATAATTAAAAAGTCGGAAAGGGGGAGAAAAGAATAACCTGGGAAGAGAAGAATGCATGAATCAAGCGGGAGTAAAGAAAAGAGACATCACATCAAGGGGGAGCTACCAGCTCAGGAAGATGCAAAAGCTAAGGGAATGGTAACTATGTTAATGTTTACTGCACATTTATTGGTAAGTGAAAGTAATTTTGAATTGGGGTTCCGACTTCTTCAAATAGGGGGAGATTGTTGGGAATCTTGCCCTCTTGATTCCTGATTTGGAGAAGTCACCAATTCAAGAGAACTTCACTATGTATTTGATTACCTTCTTAGCTTTATCATCTCAGTAGAAGACAAGTTCAAAGAATGTCGAGCTGACACAAATCATCAAAAAAGTGTATGCATGTCGTTGAAATGATGTGCAGAGCAAAGCAAAATGATCATATCGGCTATCATCGAGACAATATGTGTATGATGACATCATTGTGAGATCAACACTACAACACCTCACAACTATATCAAAAAGTCGAGATGAAGAAGAAGACTCAAGCACAAAAACAAGTCAGATGTCGACAATATCGTCGTAAAGAAGCCATGTCGTCGATAAGGCTAAGCAAGACAGATATCGCCGTAAAGAAGCCTTGTCGTTGGAAAGGCCAAGTAAGACTGATGACGACGATATAGTCGTAAAGAAGGCTTGACGTCGAGAAGACTAAAGAAGGTCATATGAAGACAGGCAGTTGCTGAAGAATAGTCTGTCGACATGATATTGACTATGTCGTCGACATGATAAGGTGGTTACATCGATATCGAGCAGTCAAGTAGATTACTCCAACATCAGTCAGATGACTTCATGTTGTCTTAAGTGCAAGTGCATAAGGGATGTCCCGTGTCGTCGAGATATTGTCCACATCGTCGTAACAATAGAAATATCGTCGAGACAGATTCAAAAGTTGTCAGACGCGCTGTCAGCATTTAATGTTGCCACCTGATTGTCCAATCAGCGCGTGCTCTTGAGGTATGGGTTTTTGTCAGTGGAGCACATCTTAGGTGACTGTTAAGCGGATCCTCAGTTTTATAAAAGTGAGAAGTATCTGCCCTAAGAAAGAGTACATAGAATAAAATAGAATTTACGCAAGAACTAATAAAACAGTGAAAGCAGCGTAAAAGAGGAAATAAGAACCGAGAACAAATTGATCTTCATCCATTGTTCTCAGAGAATCGGTCTAGCCTCATCGGCTGATAAGGAGAGTTCCAGATAGAAGAAAAGCTTGAAGAAGATTTGTGCGACCAAGATTCAAATTATAAGTATCTTCTTCAAGAAAAAAAGACGATCTCCCCCAGGCAGAAGAATCTATATTCTATCTTTCTCTGTAAGTCTTGCGGGCCAAAATGGTAAGATCTGTTTTCAGATCTAAGTGTCGAGCTTGAGGGCTTGAGATCTGTGAAGCTAGAGGGCCAGGGTAGAGGACTTGCGGGTCCAACCATGTCGAGCATGCGGGCATGGGTGCAGTTGGGGCTTGCGGGCCTAGGCTGCAGAACTTGCGGGTCCAAGGGGAAAGACTTGCGGGTCTGTACTGTATAGAGATTGAGGGCCTGAGTGTCGAGCTTGCGGGCTTGAGTGATGTTAGTTATTGGGTGTCGACTTATCACCTAGAGGGGGGAGGGGGTGAATAGATTTTTCAAATTGTTTTATTCCCTTTTTTGGTGTTTTGTTTTCTGGTTAATAGATTTAGAGATTGAAAAGCACAACACAGAAAACAAACAAAGACTTATAGAGGATCCTTAAGACATGGTGTCTTGAGTACTCCTCTTTTCCTATGTGCCTACCTAACAGTGTGCTAGGCTCGGCAAACTCCGCAAATGTCTCCGGTCCGCAAGCCTTACAACTCAGACCCGCAAGTCCCTGCAGCCTAGGCCCACAAGCCCCTTCACTGCACCCGAGCCCGCAAGCTCGACACTCAGGACCTCAAGCCCTACACAGCATAGACCCGCAAGTCTTACCTGCAGCCTATATAACACCCTCCCTGTTACATAGCATATCACAGTAGGTCCGGCCAGGACCCCACGCCATATGAAATGAACAGAAGAGCGCGTTACTTAATTAGCATTAAACTGTTAAGAATATAACCATCTCAGCCCACAGAGTCGCATAACGAAAGCATTTGATTTAAGATAAAACCAGTTCATACATTGTCCACACTAGTAACTAGGAATGAAATACAACAAGTTATTTGCAAGGTTTGTTTACAACATATTTATAACAAAAGTGGCTTCCAAACATCGGCACGCAGGCCGGCCACACATGAAAACAATAAACAAATCAACTCGGCCTTCGAGGGCCAGCTCAGCACAGCACACACAGCAGCAGGGGCTTCAACCCGCTATTTCCCGCTAGCCTCGCCAGGACCTGTACAAACAAATCCACCAAGCAATGGGAAAACAAGTAACCGGTCAGCTTTAGCTGACCCAGGCTTATAACGACCCCACCCCATGTTCGGGGCAGCGGTGCTCCTTCTCTACAGGCAAGCAATAATAGTATATATTTCACAAGTGCGTCTAAGCACCGCATAGAAACATTCATCACATGGTGACATAAAGTCATACGCTTTCAAGTCACACCACGCTTTGTGCACTCTCGGCACGCCATCTACAAGTCCTTTTTCAACTTGGATTTACACTATGGGCTACGACCGTCAAGGCTAGCACTACATTACGGTTTCTATCCCACAATGCCCCAGGTGAACACGGAGGAGCGACCTCATCACCAACTGGCTATGGGATGGGTTTGGTTCAGCTTTTGCCCGCTCTCATAAATGTCAGGATTCACCTATGCTTGACACGGGTGCAACTTCCCCTTGTGCCCGTTAAACTATAACCTCACAGGGTCATCACCTCAGCTTCAGGGGAGAGGTATAAACACGATAAGTAAACTCAATGATTACTGTCTCCGGCGTTAGTTCTTAATGCGGGGCGTTAGCCCTTAACACTGGGCGTTACTCTTAACGATGGGCGTTACCTCATTTCCGGGTAATTTATGGGCAACACCTCCAGAACTCACTACAGCACGTCTCAGTACTCAGAACCCAAAAAACACAACATATGGAATTAACGCCGGCGTTAGCTCTAACGCCTGGCGTTAAGGAACAGAACAACAAGCAACATCACCAATCCATACCAACCTGTCCAGATGGGCTTCACACAGCATGCCTATGTCCGTACTACCATTCCGGACTCTATATGCAAATTTCGTGGGGATAACATCAACCCACCTGAAGAACGTATCTACTAATTAGTAGAAGTCTTCCTAAGCATGCAAATCAAAGGACGCACATGTCCAAAGATGAAGGGAGGAGAATCGTTACCCTTGGTGCTTGTTTCGGTGCCATAGAACCGAAAGGCGATCAGCTGGATTTAATCGAATCAGCTTTCTTCTTACGGGGTCGATGGTGGAACAAGCACAAAATAATCTCCTTCACCGATTTGCCTTCGGCACAATGCACGGCTAGCCAAAAGAGATCTCCTTCCTTCTGGTCACGACTTCTCTGCCTTTGGAAAGAGCTTGGAATCAGAATTTAGAAGGGAAATTGGATTTGGCTGCCTTATATAATTTCATAGCTAATGCGGGCGTTGCACTTAACGTGGGCGTTATCCCCTAAGGCGGTGGCCGAACTTATCCACAACCGCTGACTAGCCGTTTAAGGAAAGTCGACAGGAAGCTAACGCTGGCGTTAGCTCTAACGCCAATTGACATCCCATCCCGATGGTTGGGCTACTGTCCCGTCGAGACGATGACATGCTTAAGACCTAGGCTAATGCCTGGCGTTAGCGCTAATGCCTGGCGCTAGCTCTCAGACTTAATAACCCGCTGGGAAAATCTGGGTGCTACAAACATTTCTCGAGAAGAACATAAATAATTTCTCGAGAAGGACCTAACGCCTAGCGTTAACCATAACGCCTGGCATTAGCGCCTCACAACAACCCTCTTTCTTTTGTTGGGGAAATCTGGGGTGTTACAATCCCCCTTCCCTTAAAGAAAGTTCGTCCCGAACTTCCAATGCTAAGAAAGAAAGCAACAGTACAAAACACATAACTTGTACCTCAACGGAATAGTTTGGGGAACTCATCAAGCATGGTTTGCTCGTGCTCCCATGAAAGCTCCTCACGACCGCAGTTGTTCCAGCGAACTTTGACCATTCGGATCATTTTATTCCGCAACTGCTTGACATCAGTGTCTTCAATTCAAATAGGTGTGACCAACGTCTTTAGCTCATCATAGACCAAGACCTGATCCTTAACCAGGACCTGGCTAGGCTCTGACACAGCTTTCTGCAGCACGGAGATGTGAAACACATCGTGCAAACCGCTCAACTCTGTCGAAAGAGCGAGCCGATAGGCTGCTTCACCAACACGTTCCAGTATTTCAAACGGTCCAAGGTATCTCGGACTCAGCATTTTCAAGCAATGAATCCTTGATACACCCTTGAATGGTTTGATCTTTAGGTAAACCCAGTCGCCCATAGCGAACTCGACAGTTCTGTGCTTGGCATTGTAGTATTTTGCCTGCCTATCTTGTGCAATTAGCAATCTCTCCCGGATGGTTCGAATAGCCGAATTTGCATATTCGACTTCCTTCCGCTTAAACATCTTCGTCTCGTCTATCTCCGCCCAAGTTAAGGGAGTGCAACAAGCTCTACCATAGAGGGCCTCGAAGGGCGCCATCTTTATACTCGCCTGATAGATGTTATTATAAGCGAACTCGATCATGAAAAGATGATCTTCCCACTTCTTATCGAAATCCAGGACGCACATACATAGCATATACTCCAGAGTTCTGTTCGTACGTTCAGTCTGTCCATCCATTTGTGGGTCGAAGGCAGTACTAAACTTCAACTTTGTACCCAACAACATGTGGATTAGCCTCCAATCTTTCGAAGTAAAGCACCCGTCTCGGTCACTAACGATGCTACGGTGCACACCGTGCAATCGTACGGTGTTATCAACATACATCTTTGCTAACTTTTCGACTGAATCGTCCCTCCGGTGTGGAATAAAGTGGGCTACCTTCGACAAGCGATCAACGATCACCCACACGGCATCATTCCCACTCTGCGATCTCGGCAAACCGTGCACGAAATCCATTGAAATATCATCAAATTTCCATTCCAGCACAGGCAACGACTTCAGGAACCCTCCAGGTTTATGACATTCGGCCTTCACAAGTGCACAAGTTTTACTCTTTGCCATGTAAAGGGCGATGTCCTTCTTCAAACCTAGCCACCAAAATAACTTTTTCATGTCTTGGTACATTTTCGTGCTCCCTGGGTGAATTGAGTACTTTGTAAAATGGGCTTCGTACATCAATTCCTCCCGCAATTTACCCACATTTGGGATGCACAACCGACCATCTTTCCACATTACACTGTCGTTCAACACAAACTCTGTGGCAGACCCAACCTCAGACACTGCCAAGTAGCGTTGCATGCTCGAATCAAGTTCTAGGGCCTATCGTATTCTGTCTGCGAGGTCGTATTGCACCTCCGTCCAATTCAAGCACGCACTCGCACTAGAACTCCTCTCCACACAGGAGATCTCTAATGCTTCCAAGTCACTGGTCAGACGTGAGTCATGCATCTGAACCCAGTTGGCCTGCGCAGAAGCCCTCCAACTCAAAGCATCTGCGAAACATTTCCCTTCCCGAGAGCATAGTGTATCTCGAAAGTGTAGTCCCCCAGGAACTCCATCCACCTTCACTGTCGCATATTGAGCTCTTTCTGATTTAATGGATACTTTAGACTCTTATGGTCTGTAAAGATATCCACCTTCACACCATACAAATAGTGCCACCACAATTTCAGAGCGAAGATCACAGCCGCCAACTCCAGGTCGTGGACCGGGTAATTCCGCTCATGCACTTTCAACTGGCGAGAGCCATAAGCTATCACTTGACCATGCTGACGATGTACGCAGCCTAAGCCTTTCCCTAACGCATCGCTGTAAATTTCATAGCCTTCTGTACCACATTTCAAACACAAGATTGGTGTTGTGGTCAGACGACTCTTTAACTCCTAGAAAGCTTGTGCACACGCTTGTGACCAAACAAACTTCTGATCTTTCCTTGTCAAAGTTGTGAGAGGAAGAGCAATCCGTGAAAAGTTCTCCACGAAGCGCCTATAATAGCCAGCAATTCCAAGGAAACTCCTAACTTCTACTACTGACTTCAAAATGGGCCACTCCTGGATAGCAACTATCTTCGCTGGATCCACTATGATACCCTCACCACTAACAACATGACGAAGGAACGCTACTAAGGCTAACCAAAATTCACAATTGGGGAACTTGGCATACAGCTGACTCCGTCGCAGGGTCTCCAAAACTACGCGTAAATGAATCGCGTGATCTTCTTCAGATTGAGAGTAGACCCGAATATCGTCAATAAAGTCGATCACGAACCGATCAAGGCATTCTCGAAAGGTCTTATTCATCAGATCCATGAAAACTGATGGCGCATTCATCAGTCCAAACGGCATCACTGTGAACTCGTAGTGCCCGTAGCGGGTACTAAATGTCGTTTTGGGAATGTCGCATTCCCTAATCCGCAACTGGTAGTAGCCAAACTTAAGATCTAGTGTCGAATACACCGCTGATCCGACTAGCTGATCAAATAAGTCATCGATTTGAGGAATCAGATACATGTTCTTCTCGGTCAGCTTGTTCAATTCACAATAGTCTATACAGAGACGTAGGTTTCCGTCCTTCTTCTTCACAAAAAGGACCGGAGCACCCCAAGGTGACGTACTTGGGCGTATATAGCCTTGCTCTAGAAACTCCTATAATTGAAACTTCATCTCTGCCATCTCCTTTGGCGCAATTCTATAAGGAGAGTGTGACACAGGTTTGGCACCTGGCGCCAACTCTATTGTAAAGTCAATCTCTCGCTGAGGTGGCGCCCCAGGAAGATCTTTTGGAAACAAATCAGGATATTTCGCAATAATAGAATGTCACTCAAACTGGACTGAGGCTTTGCAGCTCCCACTAGCACAAAAGACATTTTTGCACCTTTCTGAACTGCCTTGACTACTTGGACAGCAGACATCAACGTCTTGCTCGATCCTCGCAAACTAGCAAACGTAGTCACATATTCGGTATTCTGCCCTAGTGTGACCTCCTTAGAAGTGCAATCAATGTAGGCATGCCGCGCCGACAGCCAGTCCATACCAAAGATCACATCGAACTCCGAAAGCGGCAGTATCTATGCTTCCAAATAAAAATCTTGACTTCCAATTCGCACCTTGACAGCTCAACCTCGATTTGCACGCATCGAGCAGCCATTGGGCAGCATCACATCTAATCATTCCTTTCTAAATGATGAAGGCACCCCAAGAAGTAGTATGAAGGCTTCCGATAGAAAAGAATGCGAAGCTCCCATATCAAAAAACACTCTCGTTGGAGAGTTAAATATTAGGACAAAGCCTAATACACACAAGGTTAACACGCAATGCACAAGGTATGATGTATCAAAAGCAATAAAAGTTGTATACTAATGCATATCTGTCACCACATCGCTTTGCGTTATGGCCTCCTGCTGGCCAAGTTTGTACACTCTGGGCTGGGCTGGAGCAGCATGGGATGCAGTTGACTCCACCACCTTCCCTTTCTCATCCGCATAAGCTGCAACCGACTTCTTGCCGCTACAACAGTCTCGGGCTATATGACCCGGCTTACCACAATTATAACAGATGAGTGGGCCTCTCCCAGTGGTCACACCCGAAGCAGCAGATTGAGCTGACCCAGAAGGTCGCACTCTGTTCCTCCACCTGCCTCTCTCAGACATCGCAGAGCTCGATGCTTTGAACTCTGGCTTTACCACCGCTAACTTCTTCCTGCTCTTGGACCGCTTCATATCCTTTTCAAAGGAACGAGTCGTATTGACGAGGGTCATAAACCCTGTGTCATTGACCCCGACAAATGGAACCGCAACTCTTTCCGCAGACCTTCATAAAACTGATTGGTCTTCTGAGCTTCATCGGCAAAGGTCGCTCCTGTGTATCGCCCCAACCGGGTAAACTCATGCAGGTAATCATCAATCATACAATCACCTTGAGTTAGACGGTTGAACTGATTCTCCATCTCAATCTGTTGAGTAGGTGGGAGGTACCGCGGCAAGAATATTCCTAAGAACTCATCAAACGAGATGTCCGACAGCTGCCTTCCTGCTAGCTGATACAACTCTATCTCTGTTGGTGTTTCCATGGTGATCTAGAAGTGGTCAAATATCTAGTCTCACTTCCAACGCGATATGATCCTACGGGGTCACACACAAAAGTGTTTGGAGAAATTGGAGGAAGAATCGTGTTGAAAAGTGTTCGGATCAAAGCATGTTCGACGAACTCAAAGCGCGTTCGACGAACTCAAAGCGCGTTCGATGAATGGCTAGCGTAGCACGTTCGTCGAATGGTTCGTCAAACGGCTAGCGTAGCGCGTTCGTCGAATGGCTAGCGTAGCGCGTTCGTCGAACGGTTCATCGAACGGTTCGTCGAACGGTTCGTCGAACGGTTCGAACGGCTAGCGTAGCGCATTCATCGAATGGTTCGTCAAACGGCTAACATAGCTCATTTGTCGAATGGCTAGCGCGTTCGACGAACAGCCAGCGCGTTCGACGAATGCTAGCCAGTTCATCGAACACAGTGTTTGACGAATTAATCTTTACCCGACAAATTCTATTTGCTCCAATTGATGTCATGGCTGTGCGGATAGCTTCTCCTTTTGCCGGGTATAAAAGAATACGATTCTTTTGACCTAGTAAGCAGATCTGTTAAGGCGATCTTTTATTTGCAAATCTGTGAGAGAGACGCAAGGGTTCCGCTAGAATCTCCGACAGAAGCATTCCGATCGGTCGATCCCGCTGCCGCCGCTGCCTCTCCCTGTCGTCGGACCCAACAGTCCGTGGGAGACATTAAGAATAGTTCTTCTCCGACCTAGATCTTGTGCGACAAGAGGCTAGGGTTCTTCAACACTCGTGTGGACTTTCGTATAGGCGCAGATCTATTTCAGCGCTTGGGACTCAACTCTTCTAGGAGCATCTCAATTGAGTACTGACACAATTCCAGTCAGGTATATATTGCAATGTGTTGCTGTTATTTAATTTCTTGAATCAATGAAATATCAAGATCCTTTTTAACTGTTTAGGGTTGTTCTAGTTATTTTATTCCGCTGCGCACATATTGATGTGTTCATATCATTATGAATGGTATTAAGAAAACCCAACAGTGGTATCAGAGCTAGGTTGTGATCCCGCGCGTGCAAATCTAGAAATTTAGAAGCGTTCTAAATATAAAGATTTCTTCCTGGAGCATAAATTTTGATGTAATTTAAATTGGTCAGAGCTCTGCCCCTTGGAACCACGCCAGGAACGCATGTGATTGCGTTGCGATTTCATTATTTCAGAAATTGTTTCTCCTTTGCAGTAACCGTCCATCTAATTGGATTGTGAAACCAAGCATCTTAGATCTTGAATCTGACGTTGAGAGACGAGCTTGTCTACTGCATGAGTGGAGTTGTTTTTTCCTGTGTAAATTGCATGTAAATCTGGAGATTTAGATGGGTTCTAAATACTCAAATTTAGCCCTTTCTATCAAAGCGTTGATAATTTTATTTTGTGCACATCTGGGATGTATTTGGTTTGTGAATGTTGTAATTTTGTAAATGTGCACATTGATTAATTGTTAATCATTTTTATAAAAATCCCTTATGCAATATTAAGTATACGGATGTCTTCCGATGGATGACATTCTTCCTGCCTCGATCGATGAAGTGTGGGCTTGCCAAAGCAAGGTGCATTAATCTATCTTGGTAAGGGTGCGAGCGGATAATTATGATATCCCACTGTCGACATAGGGTCCAACTTAACTAGGTGACCTAAAAAGTTGAGTGCCTAGAGTCATTGGGTTGGCATGCACCATATGATGGATGCGAATAAAGTGTTATTCACCAACCATACAAGAGTTGCATAGTGATGCAATTGGCAAGTGTTGCCTACCTAAATAACCGCATTATGAGAGGAACGCCAAAGCATACTCGTTGTGTTGGTGAAATACGGATCTTGTCCACTAAGAGAGTAGCTCGCTTAAACTCTCTGAATTGATATTAAGGGTTATCAATTTGATTAAAATAGTGGGTGTATTTAATAAAAGACCATATTAAATAAAAAAATGTATTTTGAAATATAGTACTAAAATATATTTTGCATTATTTTGTAGAATTTTCATGGCAAATACATCACACTCCACGTTGTCCCTGAGAGCCATCCTTGAGAAGGACAAGCTCAATGAGACGAACTTCCTTGACTGGTATAAAAACCCGAGAATTGTTCTCAGGCAAGAGCGTAAGTTCTATGTCCTTGAAGAAGATCCCCCCGTGGAGCCAGCCTCTACTACACCTCATGCAGATAAAGATGCTTACAAGAAGTATGGAGATGACTCCTTGGAAGTTGAATGTCTCATGCTCGCGATCATGATCTCTGAGTTTCAGAAGCAACATGAGAACATGAGTTGTTACGAGATGGCCAAGCACCTAAAGAAAATGTTTCAAGGGCAAGCTCGCCAAGAGAGGTTTGACATATCCAGGCCATTGTTTCAGTGCAAGATGGGAACTCGGGACCCAGTAGGGACTCACGTACTCAAGATGATTGAGTATATAGAGAACCTTGAAAGACTAGGGTTTCCATTGGGACAAGAGTTGGCCACTGACCTGATCCTGCAATCATTGTCGGACAGTTGCGAGCAGTTTGTCTTGAATTGCAATATGAATGAAATTGACAAGACACTGACCGAGCTCCTAGGCATGTTAAGAACTGCCGAGATCAATATGAAGAAGGTCAAGCCTGCTAGCCCCATATTGATGGTGCATAAAAGCAAGGTCAAGACCAAGGGATTCAAGAAGACTAAGGTGGGAACTAAGTCGTATCTTGATCCCAAGTCTTCAGCACTGAGGAACAAGGGCTTGGATAAGGAAGGGAAGTGCCACCATTGTGGTAAGGCAGGGCATTGGAGGAGGAACTGTCCCCTCTATCTTGAAGATCTGCAAAAGCTGAAGGGAAGTGTGACTTCCGCTGCAGGTATTTTTGTTATAGAAATTAACCTTTCTGCTCCTTCATCTTGGGTATTGGATACCGGATGTGGTTCTCACATTTGTACGAATGTGCAGGAACTAACAAGGAGAAGAATACTGGGTAAAGGAGAGGTAGACATGTTTGTTGGAAATGGAGGAAGAGTTGATGTCATTGCCATTGGTGTCTATCATCTTTCTTTGCCCACTAGGCTTGTAATCAAATTAGATAACTGTTATTTTGTTCCATCCATAGCTCGAAACATTATTTCTGTGTCTTGTTTATACATGAAAGGTTTTACTTTCATTATTAAGAACAATAGTTGTTCTATATTTCTGAATGATGTTTGTTATGGTGTACCCAACTTTTTAATGGTTTATATATTTTGAACTTAGACCATCCGATATATAATGTATAAAATAGTAAAAGACTAAAAATAAATGAATCAAACCCTACGTACCTTTGGCATTGTCGTTTAGGCCATATAAACGAGAAACGCATATCCAAGCTCCATAGAGATGGACTACTGGAATCATTTGATTATGAATCATTTGAGAGATGCGAGTCATGTTTATTAGGCAAGATGACGAAAGCTCCTTTCATTAGTTATAGTGAGAGGGTTGATGATCTCTTGGGTATAATACATAGTGATGTATGTGTACCCATGAGTTCTATGGCTAGAGGTGGGTACTACTACTTTGTTACATTTACTGATGATTTCAGTAGATACGGATACGTGTTTCTTATGAAGAAGAAATCCGAAATATTTGAAAAGTTCAAAGAGTTTAAAAATGAAGTAGAGAACCAACTGGGAAAGAGGATAAAAGCACTCTGATCTGATTGAGGTGGCGAATATCTAAGTCATGAGTTTCGTGATCATCTGAGAGAGTGTGGTATTGTATCACAGCTCACTCCGCCCAGAACACCACAACATAATGGTGTGTCTGCGAGGAGGAATCGTACTTTGTTAGACATGGTACGGTCGATGATGAGTCATGCAGATTTGCCTGTTTCCTTTTGGGGATTTGCTTTAGAGACTGCTGCTTTCACATTAAATCGTGCTCCAACGAAAACGATTCTAAAGACACCATATGAGATATGGACTGGGAAGTGTCCTAGTATGTCTTTTATTAAGATTTGGGGCTGTGAGGCATACGTGCGACGTCAAATGCCTGACAAGCTGGAACCCAAGTCGGATATGTGTTATCATGTGGGATATCCTAGGGAAACCAAAGGGTATTACTTCTACCTGCCGTCCGAGGGCAAAGTGTTTGTCGCAATGACTGACGTCTTTTTGGAGAAAGAGTTCTTATCCAGAATGACTACAAAGGTGGAACTTGAGGAAGTTCAAGAACCACAAACAATAGTTTAACCGATTTTAGAACCTGAGCAAGGACTACAAGTTGTTGTAGCTAGAGAGCCTGCTCAAGAAACACAAGTCCTGTGTAGATCTGATAGACCAAGATTTGAGCCTGAGAGATATGGATTTCTCGTGTCTCAAATAGGTAATGTGTTGCTTATGGATCATGATGATGAGCCTGCAACCTATCAAGAGGCTATGTGTGGACCTGACTCCGAGAAGTGGCTTGAGGCCATGAAATCTGAAATGGACTCCATGTATGCAAACCAAGTTTGGACCTTGGTGGAACCACCTGAAGGAGTATGAACCATATGGTGCAAGTGGGTCTTCAAGAAGAAGACCGACATGGATGGGAATGTACAGACATTCAAAGGCCGGCTGGTGGCTAAAGGTTTCAGGCAAATTCATGGTGTTGACTATGATGAGACCTTTTCCCCTATAGCATTGGTCAAGTCCATCAAAATTCTACTTGCTATTGCTGTGTATTATGACTATGAGATCTGGCAAATGGATGTCAAAACGGATTTCCTTAATGGAAACCTCCTTGAGGAAGTGTATATGACAGAACCCGAGGGTTTTGTATCTCCAAGTGAAGCCACTAAAAAATGCAAGTTTAATCGCTCTATTTATGGATTGAAACATGCTTCTCGAAGTTGGAATCTTCGTTTTGATGAGAAAATCAAAGAGTTTGGTTTCATTAAGAACGAGGATGAACCTTGTGTTTACAAGAGGATTAGTGGGAGCATTGTCGTTTTCCAGATATTGTATGTGGATGACATACTGTTGATCGGAAATGACATTCCGACCCTGCAAGCTGTTAAGAATAGGCTAGGGGACTGCTTTTCTACGAAGTACATGGGTGAAGTGACTTATATACTTGGTATTTATATCTATATAGATAGATCGAAGAAGTTGCTGGGTTTGACCCAGAGTACATACATTGAGAAGGTGTTGAAACGGTTCAACATGCATGAGTCCAAGAAAGGATTCTTACCCATGTCACATGGTGTGAGTCTCTCTAAGGACCAGTGTCCAAAATCTTTGGAAGATAAGGACCGCATGAAGTTGATTCCATATGCTTCTGTAATTGGATCAATCATGTACGCAATGTTATGTACTCGACCCGATGTCTCTTATGCTTTGAGCATGACGAGCAGGTATCAGTCTGATCCTGGTGATGGTCACTGGATAGCCGTTAAGAATATCCTAAAGTACTTGAGAAGGACTAAGGATTTATTTTTGGTGTATGGTGGAGAGGAAGAGCCCAGTGTAAATGGTTACAAGGATGCTAGCTTCCAAACTGATAGGGATTATTCAAAGTCCCAATCAAGTTTTGTATTTTTCCTTAATGGAGGAGCTGTAAGTTGGAAGAGTTCCAAGCAAGAGATAGTTGCGGATTCTACGATAGAAGCTGAGTATATCTATGCAGCAAATGCGGCGAAGGAGGCTGTATGGATTAGGAAATTCATCGACGAGCTAGATGTAGTTCCTAGCATTATTGATATCGTAGTTCTCTACTGTGACAACAACGGTGCTATTGCCCAAGCTAAGGAACCTAGATCTCATCAGCGCTCCAAGCACATACTTCAGAGATTCCATCTTATTAGAGAGATTGTCGATCGAGGAGATGTGAGCATATGCAAAGTACTGACTAAAGAAAATATTGCGGATCCACTGACGAAGCCTCTTGCACAGAGAAAGCATGATGCTCATACTAGATCAATGGGTATTAGATACCTGAATGATCGTCTCTAGAGGGAGTCTTGTGGATTGTATTTGTCGGTTGTTGATTATTCATGTGATGAATAGAGTACTTTATATTTTATTTTACATTTATGGCAAGTTCTTTTATTATGTCAAATGTTTCTACAGATAGATTAATTAGCATAATAAATGCCCTTAGAATGTTTGCTTCCATAGGAATTCAAGTATATGACTTGAATGTGAGGGCCTATGATTATAAGAAGCTTCATTCTTAAATGGTCCCTGGTCGTAGTATCATCTTAGAAGTTCAGGGCGATGATGATACATAAAGACTAGCATGTGCGTTGACTGATGACCAGTTCTCATAGGTCATGATATTGTGATATCAAGTCATCACATGGGTACTTGTTAGTGAACAAGTTGTACTGGACAGACCCACCATGAGACTACTGTGTGGATTGTTATATGAATGTGTCACAAGTAGGTCTCATATGACATTGGTGTTTGTGGTTCTTCGACCTGAAGTCACAGCATTCATCAAGTGAGGAAGAGCGTACTTTGATGCCATCTAAAGTCTTCCTTGAGAAAGGTTGATGATAAGGGTGGTTATTGGGTATGTTAAGATTCATTTGGGTGTTTTTGGGTGGGCAGATATGGGATTTTCCTCCTATATGACAGGAGTTACATCCATGGGCCCCTTGATGGAATGAGACTGAGAAATGCATGGCCATGCTTGGTTGAGTCAATATGTGATATTGAGCTCACCAATTTCAGACAGTCTATTCTAGATCAAGGAATTAGGATTGAACAATTACGAGGGTGACAGGGTCCATGCCTCTAGTTCTATCCGGATGTAAGGGACAAAGGGACATGACAAAACTGATATATTGGTCAAGATGGGCTTGTTGAGTTATGAACTCTTATTGCTTGGGTCGCAATGATGCATTGCTAGATGCTGCTCATTGTTTGTGAGAATTTTATTTGATATGTTAAAGATCAAGTGGGAGACTGTTGGTGTTTCCATGGTGATCTGGAAGTGGTCAAATATCTAGTCTCACTGCAAACGCGATATGAGCCTATGGAGTCACACACAAGAGTGTTTGGAGAAATTGGAGGAAGAATCGTGTTGACATGTGTTCGGATCGAAGCATGTTCGATGAACTCAAAGCGCGTTCGACGAACGGGTAGCGTAGCGCGTTTGTCGAATGGTTCGTCGAACGGCTAGCGTAGCGCGTTCGTTGAACGGTTCATCGAACGGCTAGCGTACTGCGTTCGTCGAACGGTTAGCGCGTTCAACGAACAGCCATCGCTTTCGACGAATGCTAGCCAGTTCGTCGAACGCAGTGTTCGACGAATTAATCTTCGCCCGACGAATTTTGTTTGTTCCAATTGATGTCGTGGCTGTGCAGATAGCTTCTCCTTTTGCCGGGGTATAAAAGAATATGATTCTTTTGACCTAGTAAGCCGATCTGTTAAGGCGATCTTTTATTTGCAAATATGTGAGAGAGACGGAAGGGTTCCGCCAAAAGCTCCGACGGAAGAGTTCAGATCGGTCGATCCCGCCGCCGCCTCTCCCTGTCTTTGGACCTAGTAGATTCTATTCCTCTCCTCGTTTTTATTTGAATTTTTTCCTTTTATTTTTTTTTATTTTTGTATCTTGAATCCCATTGTACTTATCCTTTTACAAAAAAAAAAGACTTCCTCTTTTTTCTTAGATCTTTTTTATATTCTTTTATTCGATTGATTTTCTCTCAAAACACACGTCGTTTAAAAATGTACCTTCTCTTTTCACTTTTCTATAGATTTAATAGGTCTATAGAAAAGTGAAAAGATTCCCGGCCCCGGTCACAGACGCAGGGCAAATTAAAATAATTCACTTTTTACTTCATTAACTATTTACTCATTCATATGTGTATATTTTATGTAGTCTATTTTTTTTTTTATCTTATACTACCTTATACTAATAAATTATATAGAATTTAGATATAATATGCACTGTCTATACTGTAGATCTACACCAGGGGAATTAGTAATGTGTCAGGAGAAATTGGTACAAGAGGCCGTGGATACACTTTTTGATAATGGGATCCGCGGACAACCCATGAGAGATGGTAAAGAGAAATGTCAGATCCGTATAAAAAAAAAGAGTCCATTTTACTCATGCATTACAATAGAGCAAATACAAAAAAAGAACCATAGATTACTAGAGATTACTAGTAATCTGTGCCACCTCACTCAAGTACATATCTATGTAAATAAAATATTCCTATAGAATTCCTGTTTCTGTTGCAACAGGACAAATATAATGCTCTTCTGAAATCATAAGACTATGTATGCCATACATATGGCTGGGATTGTAGTTCAATTGGTCAGAGCACCGCCCTGTCAAGGCGGAAGCTGCGGGTTCGAGCCCCGTCAGTCCCGAACTATAATCCGATGAATTGATCAATTCATCTCTCTTTTTTCCGTGAAAGGTGGGACGGGGAACTAAATATAATCTCTGGGAGGAATCCTTTTGGTAAGGGAAAAACAAGAACTATAAAGAAAGATAGTCATGTTCATTAAGAGAAGAATATTCAGAATCTAGTAATAATTAAGTAATACAATTTTTTCTAACTATAAATTCTTCATATCTAATCTCAGTATTTTCTTCTTTCTATATTAGAATTTTATCGAACCACCCCTAGACTGGATCCACTTTTCCATTTATTTTTCCCAAAATTATATCGTAATTCAATAAAAATGAAAAAAAGGGGAATGACAAGGCATCTGGAAATAAACGATTAATTTCTATCAATAGACCCGCTAAAGACCCAAACCATAAAGTGGTTAGCACAGGTGCCGTGGAGAGATATGTTTTATATCTCGCATTGAAAATCCTCCTTCTTCTTTTATTTTATATTTACTTTTTCTTGTAATTCTTTATTTTTATTGTATATTGTAATACATATATAGTCTAGTTCGATATTCTTAATTCTAATACATAGATCATAGATATTAAAAAAAAAAATAGGTGACTTATTTGCGATAAAAAATCTCTTTCATCATACTTGCTGACCATCGATGAACTGATCGAATTAACCAACCAAAGTTGGCCTCAGTCATTATGTATTGAACAGAGGAAAAAGCCTCTGTGACGGTTGGACGATAGTAAAAGGTCATAGCAAAACCCGTAGCTACTTGTACTAAAAAACAAGTAAGAGTAATCCCCCCTAGACAATAAACTCTGTGCGGAGCATCCGTTGACAAAAGGATCACCCTAAGATGATCATCTCATGGCTATTGAGAACGAATCAAATCAGATGGTTCTCTTTCTCAATCTTTCTGACTTGCTCCTACGGAACCAAGGTCGAAAGGATTGAAAAAGTCAGTCATTCACAACCACTGATGAAGGATTCCTCGAAAAGTTAAGGATTAGTAATCCTTTTTAGAAATCGAATGGATTTGGTGTATAAGACCGATTATCAAGGATGACTGAGAACAAAACTCTTGAATTCTGATTATTCTGGATTAACAAAAGCTAGATTTCTAGTATGGAAAAGTTAATTTTTAAAACTGAACTTATGAAGATACTTAATAAATATTATTATTATTTAACATTTCTTTATGATTATTGGATCAAATCATTGAATCATTTGCTTTGCTTTCTTTCCTTTTTGAAACATTTCATCGTGTTGTTTCACGCTCCTTCACATAAACAACATTGGATGCAAAAAAGACGAAGATTGGAAACTTTTTTGGTTCACCCCAACATTCCCCACTTGTCCGACTGTTGCTAAGCAGTTTTTGGATATCAAACGGACCTCCCCGGATGGTAATCTTAATGTGGCCGATTTACCCTCTTTTGCAATCAGTTTCGCTACAGCGCCTGCTGCTCTAGCTAATTGTCCACCCTTTCCAAGTGTGATTTCTTAGCAGCTCCGTATCAATATCAAGGTCATCATCACTACCATCAATATAAATATCGTCACTATCATCAATATTGGTATCGTCACTATCATCACTATCATCAATAGGAACCCATCATATCATCCAAAGAAACGGAAAAGACCAAAAAGTTCGAACCCGAACCCATACGTGTTTCCGTAGGTCTTACTGTAACAGGTTTGTCGGGAAAGATACGTACCCAGATCTTTCCACCACGACGCGCATATCGTGTCATTGCTCTTCGCCCTGCTTCTATTTGTCTAGCTGTGATCCAAGCAGGTTCAAGTGCTTGAAGAGCGTATCTGCCAAAACAAATATCCTTGCCTCGGCAAGATATTCCCTTCATTCTACCTCTATGTTGTTTACGAAATCTGGTTCTTTTGGGGTTATAGTTGATGGTTGTTTCTCAATTCCATCTCTACTGCAGAGCCGGACATGAGAGTTTCTTCTCATCCAGCTCCTCGCGAATGAAATGATTCAATAATCTTACATATAGACATGTATTTTATTCTATCAAAAAAATAGATTAATTTAATTTTTTTTTTATTGAATTTGTTACTGTTATATAGGGAGCTATATATATATATAAGTAGATAACTTATATATCTAAGTAGATAACTGGGGCATGTTTGTTTATATATGATGTTTCTTTCTTTTATCAATATCAAATTTGAAAAAGTATTTGACTTTACCTCTATTGAATCATGCCAAAAGTTATTTGCTATATGAAATATAAATTAAATTGTGAAATTTCATAAAAATAAATAAAGTGTTCGCGGGCGAATATTGACTCTTTCCTCCTTCATTTATTTCTTGGTTCATTTCGCCATCCTACCCAGTGAATCATTAGGATTAATTCGTTTTCAAAAAAATCCTATGTAGTCATGAGATTCAAAAATATCCTATCTTTCTTTTTTTTTTCAAAGGATCATTCGCGATCCTTTGAGTTATGAGAGAGTCTGTGGGAGATGTTGAGAACAGTTCTTCTCTGACCTAGATCTTATGCGACAAGAGGCTAGGGTTCTTCAACACTCGTGTGGACTTCCGTAGAGGCGCATATCTATTTCAGCGCTTGGGACTCAACTCTTCTAGGAGCATCTCGATTGAGTACTGACTCAATTCCAGTCAGGTATATATTGCATTGATTTGCTGTTATTTAATTTCTTGAATCAATGAAATCGCAAGATCCTTTTAACTGTTTAGGGTTGTTCTAGTTATTTTATTTCGCTTCGCACATATTGATGTGTTCAGATCATTATGAATGGTATTAAAAAAACCCAACAATCTTATCCCACCACAACTGCGCCTCCCCATCAAGTAGGAAGGTTGCCAAAGTAACCTTCTGCCCTTCCTCCGTATTAGTGGCCTTCAAGGTCTTGCGCACCCTCGATAGCCAATCCTCAGCTTGCATCGGGGTTCCTGCCCCTGTGAACGTAGGAGGATGGAAACTCAAAAAGTACTGCAGTTGTTGGTCTGGAGCTCTTCGTGCCCTTACCGGCACTGGTCTTTCAACCACTAGTTCAACTGCTAAAGCCAGCACCGGAGCCTCCCCGAGGGTAGGAGGTTGTCCAGGGACATGCCCTCCAGGTTGTGTAGTGCACATAGCAAACACCGCTTCAGCTATCATCATCACTATCTCAGCAGAAGGAGGAGTAGGCACCTCAGCTGGTGCACTGCTCGCAGTCGAATGCGGGGGTCGAGACGGCCCCGCTCTACTCCCAGCCGCCTATATATATGGACAAAACACAATTAGCGACTAAGAGATAGCATGGAATAACAGAGGAACTCATAAGTTCCATCACAAGGCTACAATCAAACAAGTACTTCATTCCTAAAGTGGACAGTTACTGGTTATTTACATGTCTTAACGGCAACGCACACACGTGCTCACCACTCCTGAAAAGAATTCGACCACGAATTCAGATGGAAAGGGATCGAGACCTGATGGTGCAAATCTTAGCACACCGCTATAGGCGGTAGTAAGACTGCGGCACGAAACGACAGTTAACCGATCGTTCAAGTAATATAAAATGGGAATGAATCCCCAAGTATCGATCTCAAAGGAACACAGTAAGGTGGAGTTTATTATCGAGGAAGGACTTGAGATTGAAGTCCTTTCGAGCGGATGGATGCGGAAATGGGGGATTTGGTTTGTGGAAAATCAAAGAAAATAACTCAAACTACTCCTATGCAATGCCGCTATGCAATGCTTCGCTTGGCGGGATGGAGACTAGGCAGGCCTTGAGCGCGCTGCGTCGCAAGGGCGGATGGACGAGTAGGCAAGCGGAATTGAACTGTGCAGGCCTTGAGCGCACTGCTTCGTAGGGTGAATGGATTACATGGGCCGCTATGCCACGCTTCGCTAGGCGGATGGAAGAGTAGGCAAGCGGATGGAATGGTTCGCACCGGCAGAGTCGGAATGGATTACACGGCCGCTATGCCACGCTTCGCTAGGCGGATGGAAGAGTAGGCATACGAATGAGGGTCGCAAGCACCTCGTCGAAAAGCACGCCACTAGCAATTGCTAGTGCGGCACACGAACGTGACAGCGGGATGGAGGATGGATGGTGGCGCACCTTGTACACATATGAACAAAATATAACTTCACATAGACATGAAATTAAGATTACAAGCAAGATTCATAGTGTTCATCATCAATACATGAGAGATCTAGCTACAAACACATCAATAAGAGAAGAACAAGGCAAGAAATCGACCGAATCCGAAGGCTCGTTGGAGATTCACGGTTGGAATCGCCGGGTTGTCAATCCGCGTCCAAGCTCGGTCCGCAACTACGTCCGGGGTAGAGAGAGCTGTCACGACTCTCCAATGAACCCGTCTTCTTCGTCTCACGATCCGGTAAAGGTTGCAAACTTCCCCTTGCTTGATGGTGATGGCGGCTAAACCTTCCTTGAAACTCTAGGATGAAGGAGGAGGCCGAGAGGAAGCTCCGGCTCAAGATTAGCGTGAAGAACAAGCCCGGAGCACCTCCATATGGTGGGCGGCGATGGAGGGGCGAAATCGGGGCTCTGGAGCGAGAAAACGGCGGACTGAAGCGGAAGAAATGTGGAGCCCCGACCTAAATCGCGAGCAGGAATATTTATAGGCGCTGGAATAAACAGTGTGCACGGTCATTGGCGCACGACCAGTGGTCGTGCGCACTAGAATCCTGTGATCATGCGCCTGCCTGGGTGGAGCCTGCAATGTAAGAAATTTATAAAATATAATGTTCGCACGACCAGTGGCGCACGACCAGTGGTCGTGCGCATTATCATATGTGGTCGTGCGCATTGGTCGAGACAGAACTCATAAAATGGGGGTTAAGTGCGCACGATCAGCGGCGCACGACTAGTGGTCATACGCAATAGAACCAGTGATCGTGCGCAGTGTTCCTGTACAGAATTGTACCGGGACACCTGCACGACTCATGTTCCAACAGAAATGCTAATCAGGCCACTAAAGGTGGCACTCAACAATACGATAAGGCTATCAAAAGAGAGTAAGCATAAAAACACACCAAATTTGGCCAAGAAGTGCACCTAGCATAGAACGACAAATATGAGCTAAAATAAGGCTAAAGTGCAGTGGAATGACTAGAAAAACGGCCCAGATGAGTCCATATATGTGTATATGATCAGGACTCATCACACCCCTAGACTTACCTGTTTGCGCGTCCCGAGCAAACGAATTCCTCAAGCGGCTGAGAAAAATACACAGCTGGCATAGAAATTATAAAGCGGAGTATTATGCGAAGTCGCATGCTCATGCGCGTAGAAATACAGTAGACAAAATTTCTAATTGTACATATTAGTTTATACTTTTCTAGGGGCGTATTTATATATAACATTTACTCAAAAAGTGAATCACGGTGAATCATAAGGTCATACATAGGAAGAAAGTAAACTGAACGCTGAGGCGAGCATTGCCAAAGATCGGGGCTCGAGACAACCTCCATTGAAATCCATCAATGTCGGTGACCATAAGCTTGCCCGTTCACACTCTCTCCACGGCACTGGTTTGACTCAAATGCGTGAATCAATAGGACTTAAGGTTTTAGATGAGGCTTGGGTTTAGGTGAGGTAAACAAATATAAACATGAAGGCTTAGAACACAAAAACCCAAATGAGCAAATGCATAACACTATCCAAGTAGCCATAAAACACGCGGATGCACCACACCCCCAGACTTAGACTTAGACGCATGGGTGTGTGCACCGCCTACTCCCAAATATAAATCTCAAACAGATTTTTTCAATTAAACTTTTCATTCTTCTTTTTCTTTTCAAATCTTTTTCTTCTTTTATTTTTCTTTCTTTAGCAATTTCAGCAAATTTTCAAAGATGCACATCCACATTTTCACATTGTACTTCCACAATCAACACCACCAATTTAAAATTTAAACAAAATGCTTGCATTTTGGGTGTGCAACTAGGATTGGAGTTTAGGCTTTGGTGAACAATAGTGGAGCTAAACCAAAAGAATGGGGTAGGCACAACTGGGCTAGCGAGGAAATGATGATAGGAATGGCACAAAGGCTCAACCGGGCCAAAATGATGGCCTATATCACATTCACGCAATTGACTAACCGTATACCCATGCTTCAAGAATCGCTTGGGGCAAGTTCTTAGCCACCGAGAAAGATAATCCTTTCTCCCGACTCGGGCAATACGAGGCTAATGAATGTCTACACACATCCCTATGCTACCGTTTGATTCACACCGGATTCACCAATTTTTGAGTGTAGTAAACAATATTTACGCTAATAGAAAAATATAAACTAAAAGCATAAAAAGAAATTGAATCTACACGAATTTCTATGTGAGACATGAGCACTCGACTAGGAGCACTATCGAAGTCAACATTTTACTCCTACTCACAATCCTAAGCCAGCACAATGATTTTCCAAATCACACAAAAAGAAATGAGTTCAGCTCAAGACGTGCCAACAGCTAAGTGCACGCTCGAGTGGGTGTAGTGGTGTGCGGTGCAAATGAACATCATAACACAATTAATGCTTCTAGTATGCAAATAAAAGGTGTACGTGAGTGGGTAACAACATGTGGCTCTCCCCCAGACTTAATCTATGCAATAGATACAAATGATGTAATCATGAAAATTGAATAAAAGACCAGGGGAAGAAAAGTTACCCATGCTCAGAAATGAGCATACCAGAAGACGCATGAAAACCAAGACAAAGAGCAGCTTCCTCCATCCCGAAGATGAACCTGCAGGGGTCAGCTCCGCAAAAACAAAAGAAAATAGACAAACTAAAATGAATACAACTAACTAAACTAAACAAGATGAAATAAGAAATGTAGGAAAAGGTAAGATAACTACTGGGGTTATTGTCATCCCAGCACGACTTATTTGGCATTTGTACAGTTCTAGCTAATGGGAGTATGGAAGGAGAAGTGGACAGGTAACTGGCCTAATATCCGTGTCGGTAGCGGGTACCGATACGGTGATAGAACATTCACTCCCCTACCTAAATAAAAATACATGCTCTTCACAGGTAGGGGAAGCAAAAAGTAAGAAGTGGAGGAGGAGTCCTCCTCACTATTCTCACCAAAAACATCCTTACCCAGCAAGGTGTCATCTTCAGGTAGGCGACAGGAGGAGAAGGCAATGAATGAGGCTTCCTCTATGGAGGAGGGGTCAACCTGCTCACATATGAGGATACACTCATCATTGACTTGAGCATCATGCTCCAAGTCCTCCTGATGTACCTGTGAAGACTCAACCTGCACAGGCTCAGATGAAGAAGGGGGTCAGTAAATAAAAGAGAAGAATGACATAAATGATCAAAAATCGGGGGAGTGGTCCCGGTCTCACTCCCAGCAGGATCCAAGGATAGATCGCTATCATCATCGTAAGTATCATGGCGAGAGGAACCCAAGAACTCAAGGGGCTCGGTGGTGAGTTGGACCTCCTCGTCCCTTGAGGAAGTGTAAACCTCCTCTTCAGAAAGAGTATCCTCCTCATCCCACCGAGGTGCACCATCGTGTTCAAAGTATTCATTCTCCCCTTCGGGGAAAACAAACTCCTCATCCCACTTTGGAGCATCCTCCGAGTCAGAAGCATCACCCCGCTCCTTTACTTTGATAGGATCATAAAGAATGTGTGTAGAAAAATCTTGCAAAGAAACTGGAGGAACACAAAGATTTGGTTCCTCCGCAAAAAGATCTGCTAAAGCCTCCCCGATGGAAAGAATACTTTCCTCATCATACTCAGGTGCATCTAGGAGCTCCCATTCCTCTCCTTGTTGGCTAACAGATGAGTGATCATCATCACTGGGAGTGAAGCCATACACAGGGAGTGAGGAGTCCATGCACGAGACAAGCTCGGGGGTAAAGGGCACAATTGCCTCCATGGGTAAAGAATGAGCGATAGGGACAATGTTGTCATGAGTGGAGGAGCAGCGGTCAGGATTGAAAAGACTAGGACAGTCCTTCAATTCATGACCCTCTCCTCGACACAACAAGCAAACAATGTTCCTACCCTGCCTAGCATTTAACTCATTCATTTGGTCTATATAATAAACCATCTTGTCATTAAAGCTAGGTGAAATATCCCTTGACGACATTTTCAATAATAAAAGCAGGTATAATGAAACTGAAATTCTTTGCAAGGAAATCTGCACAAACTAATAAAACTCCTTGAATAAAACTTGCCAAAAAAAATTTAAAACAGAAGAGAAATAAACAAACAAGCAGAAAATGATCAGAAAGCAAACAAAAATAATAAAGCGGCTATACACACTGGAGGAAACTTCTCTCCCTCATCTCTCCCTCTCAAGAAAACTCACACGACCGTGTTCCCCGGCAACGACGCCAAAAACTTGATGGCGCAAATCTTAGCACACCGCTATAGGTGGTAATAAGACTGCGGCACGAAACGGCAGTGTAGCGATCGTTCAAGTAATATAAAATGGGAATGAATCCCCAAGTATCGATCTCAAAGGAACAAAGTAAGGTGGAGTTTATTATCGAGTAAGGACTTGAGATTGAAGTCCTTCCGAGCAGATGGATGAGGAAATGGGGGATTTGGTTTGTGGAAAATAAAAGAAAACAACTTAAACTACTCCTATGCAATGTCGCTATGCAATGCTTCGCTTGGCGGGATGGAGACTAGGCAGGCCTTGAGCGCGCTGCGTCGCAAGGGCGGATGGACGAGTAGGCAAGTGGAGTCGAACTGTGCAGGCCTTGAGCGCACTGCTTCATAGGGCGAATGGATTACACGGGCCGCTATGCCACGCTTCGCTAGGCGGATGGAAGAGTAGGCAAGCGGATCGAATGGTTCGCACCGACGGAGTCAGAATGGATTACACGGGCCGCTATGCCACGCTTCGCTAGGCGGATGGAAGAGTAGGCATATGGATGAGGGTCGCAAGCACCTCATCGACAAGCATGCCACTAGCAATTGCTAGTGCGGCACACGAATGTGACGGCGGGATGCAGGATGGATGGTGTCGCACCTCGTACACATATGAACAAAATATAACTTCACATAGACATGAAATTAAGATTACAAGCGCGATTCATAGTGTTCATCATCAATACATGAGAGATCTAGCTACAAACACATCAATAAGGGAAGAACAAGGCAAGAAATCGACCGAATCCGAAGGCTCGTTGGAGATTAATGGTTGGAATCGCCGGGTTGTCAATCCGCGTCCAAGCTCGGTCCGCAACTACGTCCGGGGTAGAGAGAGCTGTCATGACTCTCCAATAAACCCGTCTTCTTCGTCTCACGATCCGGTAAAGGTTGCAAACTTCCCCTTGCTTGATGGCGATGGCGGCTAAACCTTCCTTGAAACTCTAGGATGAAGGAGGAGGCCGAGAGGAAGCTCCGGCTCAAGATTGGCGTGAAGAACAAGCCCGGAGCACCTCCAGATGGTGGGCGGCGATGGAGGGGCAAAATCGGGGCTCTGGAGCGAGAAAACGGCGGACTGAAGCGGAAGAAATGCGGAGACCCGACCTATTTCGCGAGCAGGAATATTTATAGGCGCTGGAATAAACAGTGCGCACGGTCATTGGCGCACGACCAGTGGTCGTGCGCACTAGAATCCTGTGATCGTGCGCCTGCCTGGGCGGAGCCTGCAATGTAAGAAATTTATAAAATATAATGTTCGCACAACCAGTGGCGCACGACCAGTGGTCGTGCGCATTGGTCGAGACAGAACTCATAAAATATGGGTTAAATGGGCACGATCAGCGGCGCACGACCAGTGGTCGTGCGCAATAGAACCAGTGATCGTGCGCAGTGTTCCTGTACAGAATTGTACCGGGGACACCTACACGACTCCTGTTCCAACAGAAATGCTAATCAGGCCACTGAAGGTGGCACTCAACAATACGATAAGGCTATCAAAAGAGAGTAAGCATAAAAACACACCAAATTTGGCCAAGAAGTGCACCTAGCATAGAACGACAAATATGAGCTAAAACAGGGCTAAAGTGCAGTGGAATGACTAGAAAAATGGCCCAGATGAGGCCATATATGTGTATATGATCAGGACTCATCAGGACCCGTAGCTGATACCAATTTGTAACACCCTCCCTATTACATAGCATATAGCAGTAGGTCCGGTCGGGACCCCACGCCATATGAAACGAACAAAAGAGCGCGTTACTTAATTAGCATTAAACAGTTAAGAATATAACCATCTCAGCCCAGAGAGTCGCATAACGGAAGCATTTAATTTAAGATAAAACCAGTTCATACATTGTCCACACTAACAACTAGGAATGAAATACAATATGTTATTTATAAGGTTTGTTTACAACATGTTTATAACAAAAGTGGCTTCCAAACATCAGCATGCAGGCCGACCACACATGAAAACAATAAACAAAACAACTCGGCCTTCAAGGTACAACTCAGCATAGCACACACGGCAGCAGGGGCTTCAGCCCGCAATTTCCCTCTAGCCTCGCCAGGACCTGTACAAACAAATCCACCAAGTGGTGGGAAAACAAGTAACCAGTCAGCTTTAGCTAACCCAGGCTTATAACGACCCCACCCCATGCTCGGGGCAGCGGTGCTCCTTCCCTGCAAGCAAGCAACAACAATATATATTTCACAGGTGCGTCTAAGCACCTCATACAAACATTCATCACATGGTGACATGAAGTCACACGCTTTCAAGTCACACAACGCTTTGTACACTCACGACACACCATCTACAAGTCCTTTTTCAAATTCGATTTACACTATGAGCTGCGACCGTCAAGGCTAGCACTACCTTACGGTTTCTATCCCACAATGCCCCAGGTGAACATGGAGGAGCGACCTCATCACCAACTGGCTATGGGATGGGTTCGGTTCAGCTTGTGCATGCGCTCATAAATGTCAGGATTCACCTACGCCTGACACGGGTGCAGCTTCCCCTTGTGCCCGTTAAACTATAACCTCACAGGGTCATCACCTCTGCTTCAGGTGTGAGGTCTAAACACGATAATTAAACTCAATGATTACTGTCTCTGGCGTTAGTTCTTAGCGCTGGGCGTTAGCCCTTAACGCTGGGCGTTACTCTTAACGCTGGGCGTTAGCTCATTTTCGGGTAATTTTTGGGCAACACCTCCAGAACTCACTACAACACGTCTCAGTACTCAGAACCCAAAAAAAACAACATATGGCGTTAACGCCAGTGTTAGCTCTAATTCCTAGCGTTAAGGAACATAACAACAAGCAACATCGCCAATCCAGACAAACCTATCCATATGGGCTTCACACAGCAAGTCTATGTCCGTACTACCATTCTGGACTCTATATGCAAATTTTGTGGGGATAACATCAACCCACCGGAAGAACCTATCTACTAATTAGTAGAAGTCTTCCTAAGCATGCATATCAAAGGACGCACATGTTCAAAGATGAAGGGTGGAGAATCGTTACCCTTGGTGCTTGTTTCGGGGCCATAGAACCGATAGGAAATCGGTTGGATTTTATCGAATCAGATTTCTTCTTACGGGGTCGATGGTGGCACAAGCACAAAAGAATCTCCTTCACCGATTTGCCTTCGGCACAACGCACAGCTAGCCAAAAGAGATCTCCTTCCTTCTGGTCACGACTTCTCTGCCTTTGGAAAGAGCTTGGAATCAGAATTTAGAAGGGAAATTGGATTTGGCTGCCTTATATAATTTCTTAGCTATCGCGGGCGTTAGCACTTAACGCGAGTGTTAGCCCCTAAGGCGGTTGCCAAAATTATCCATAGCCGCTGACCAGCCACTTAAGGAAAGTCGACGGGAAGCTAACGCTAGCGTTAGCTCTAACGCCAATCGATATCCCATCCCAACGGTTGGGCTGTCGTCCCATCGAAATGACGACACACTTAATTCCTAGGCTAACGCATGGCGTTAGTGCTAACGTCTGGCGCTAGCTCTCAGACATAACAACCCGCTGGGAAAATCTGGGTGCTACAAACATTTCTTGAGAAGAACATACCAAATTTCTCGAGAAGGACCTAACGCCTAACGTTAACCATAACGCCTGGCGTTAGCTCCTCACAGGAACCCTCTTTCTTTTGCTGGGGAAATCTGGGGTGTTACAGCCCAGGCCCGCAAGCACCTTCACTGCACCCGAGCCGCAAGCTCGACACGCAGGACCTCAAGCCCTACACAGTGCAGACCCGCAAGTCTTGCCTGCATTCTAGGCCCACAAGCCCCTTCACTGCACCTGAGCTCGCAAGCTCGACACTCAGGCCCTCAAGCCCTACACAGCATAGACCCGCAAGTCTTGCCTACAGCCTAGGCCCGCAAGCCCCTTCACTGCACCCGAGCCCGCAAGATCGACATTTTGGAGCCGCAAGTCCCTCTGCCCTAGCCCTCAAGCCTCACAGATCTCAAGCCCTCAAGCTTGACATACAGATCTGAAAAATAGATCTCACAGATTTGGCCCGCAAGCCTTACAAAGAAAGATTTACAATAAGTTCTTCTACCTGATGGTGATCGGCTTCTCTTCTTGCTTTGCCTGATGTTGACTGGCTTACTTTCTTGAACGATTATTAGCAGTTGATGAGACTTTACTGCTACTTGAAGAACACAAGATGATCGTTTTGTTCTTCCCTTCTTTCTTTCTTCTTCACCGTAGCTTGTACTATTGTATTCAAAATGCTCAGTGGGATTCTTTTCCGTTCCTTTGTTCTCTTCTTTCTCTAGGGCATCACTATTCCATTTTATAGGACGGATGAGCTATTTAAGGGTCACCTATGATGTCTTTTATTGACAGACGCCCATCGCTCAAGAGCACACGCTGATTGGACAATCAGGAGACGACATTAAATGCTGACAGCGCGTCTGGCTACTTTTGAATCTGTCTCGACGATATTTCCATTGTTACGATGACATGGACAATATCTCGACGACAGGACTTATCGTTGTCTTGAACTAGGACAAATCTTCAAATCTCCTTCCCTCTTCTTCAGATAGAGATATCTCGACGACACGGGACATCCATTCTGCACTTGCACTTAATACAATCATGAAGTCATCTAACTAAGCGTGATCTTCTTGTCTCTACTTGATATCGCTGTAACCACCTTATCTTGTCGAGAACATAATTGATATCATGTCGACAGACTATTCTTCAGCAACTGCCTGTCTTCATATGACCTTCTTTAGTCTTCTCGACGTCACGCCCTCTTTACGATGATGTCATCGGCATCAGTCTTACTTAGCCTTTCCAACGACAAGGCTTCTTTACGACGATACCTGTCTTGTTCAGCCTTATCAACGTCAAGGCTTCTTTTTGACGATATTGTCCACATCTTGTCCTGTGTTGTGCTTGAGTCTTCTTCTTCATATCGGCTTTCTGATATCGTTGTTAGGTGATGTAGTGTTGATGTCACAACGATATTATCATACGCATGTTGTCTCGACGATAGCCGATATGATCACTCTGCTTTGCTCTGCATATCATTTCAACGACATGCATATACTTATCGATGATATGTCTAGATTTTTCGACGATATTGTACTTTGGCAATTATTGAAGTACTGGATATATCATCTGATCTCTGCAAGAATGAACTAGATATAATATTAAATACACCTTGTACTTATCATTAAGCTGAGCACTTCTTCAAATTAGGAACACTGATGAGCACTGTTCCCAACAATCTCCCCCTATTTGAAGAAGTCCTAACTCATCTCAAAGATAAATGCCACACACATAAAGATTTAACATTTTAGATAATAAAATCACATCAAGCAGCAATCACAAAAATAGATTAAATGTTCTTGACATTAAGCACCAATCATATAGATAGATTAAATGCTCTCAAATAAAAGTTAGCATTCATTTGCCTCATTCTAATTTTTAACTTGATTTGGTGCTCCTCAATGTTTGATGCTGCTTGCACCTTTGTCTTTCTTTCTTTGCCTCTGATAGTAGTTGATGGGCTTTGGAATATTCTTAGGAGAAGGAGGAGGACCATATGGGAATGCTAGTTTGTGATTCATCCTCCTTTCCAGCTGCTTCAGATGTTTCTCCCATTCAATCGACTAGTATACACTTTGATAGCTCTCCTGAAGGTATCCAATTTTATCCATGATTCAGTTATAATTTCTCTTGAGTTAGGACTCCACCTTCCTGATTGTGGATACAGCTCAACTTCCCTCAGACTCTTTTGCCTGTACTTGTTACTCTGAATTTTCTTCCTTTTCCTTGAGGTTTGTTGGGGAAATGATTTATCTTAACCCCTAGAATTGAGTAGAACATAAATTCTAAGTTTGACAAATTGGGCTAAGTAAATATGCGTCGAATAGTATTCGACGTAACGTCGAAATATAGTCGACGTTTCTCTCAAAAAGAGTCGAAGTAACTTTTAGAAGAATTCGACGTAATTCTAGTCGACGTACCTCTGACTTCCAGTCGACGCATGTGATAAAGTCGATGTACCTTCCTTATTCTCCTCTCGACGTCCAGCCAGGATGAAATCGACGTTTACGTTGAATAGTAATCGACGCACGTCGATATCTATAAGTAATTCAAAAACACGCCAGATCTCTTTCCTTCTTTATGTAGATATGATTTTTATGGAATAATATTATTCTTTTATAGCCATTCTGAATCGGCCCTTTCGTTCTATTTGATTCTTGGCTTATTTGATTCAGATTATTATGGATATTATTTGAAATCAGAATGAATTCTTTTCCTTCTACAGAGATATTAATTATGGAAACTCTTACCTCTTTTTAATTCTTTGTCTGCTAATTGATTATTCTCCTTTAGCATTATATTTCAAACAGAGCTATAAATAAGAAGGCGGTCGGCAAAGAATAACAACAAGTGATCCACTTCATCCATTTTCAAATAGAGGAAGAGCTCCCAAGTGAAAAGAGAGAATTGAGATATAGTGCTGCAGAAAAGATCAAACTTCCTTCTCCTTCTCATTCTGAAGCCATACTGCTGCAAACTCAGAAAGCTCTCACAAAAGAGAGAAAAGTTCACAATCTCCTTCTCACTATAGAAGAGAGATCCTATTCACTATACTTGTGCTTCTAATCTTCTTTCTAGGAAGAAGATTCCTTCTTACATATATTGTTTCTTGTTCTTCTACTTGTTCTACTTCTTCTTTTCTTTCTTACTTCATCTTCAAACTGTGTAAAAGAGTTTTTAGAATCTCTCTTCAAAAAATTCAGTTGTAGTGGTTCTAAGAGTCTCCTTATCAAAAGACTCAGTCTGGATCTAAGAGTCTCCTCATCAAAAGACTCAGTGCAAGTTTGTGAATTCCTACCAAAGGGGGTAGGAGAGTGGACTACCCAAAGTTTGGGGAACCACTATATTTTCTTGTGTTGTGCTGTGATTTTCTACTTGTTATTTGTCTTCTTTACTTGCTTAATTCTTGTTGGTGTGTGGGAAGCTTAAATCTGTGATTCTAACACACACATATATATATATATATATATTTGCACAAAGTATTTTTTAATCTCTATTCACCCCCCCCCCCCCTCTAGAGAATTCTAGTGAGGATAACTGTGCACTTTCAATTGGTATCAGAGCTAGGTTAATCTAAAAAGGTTAACTCCTTGATCAAAAAGATCCTACCTCTTTTTATATATATATATATATTTGAAAACTATATCTTTTCACATGGCACAAATCAAAGATTATGCTTCCACCAGACCACCAATTTGCAACCTTGAAAAGTTTGCACTTTGGAAAACAAGAATTAAAATTTATCTAAACTCTATTGATGGAGAATTATTTGATGTTATCATGACAGGTCCTCCCAAGCCATTCAAGAAGGACTCAAGTGGAAAGGACACACAAACACTTGCTCCAAAGGCTGAATGGACAGATGAAGAAAAGAAAGCTTAAGCATGTGATGCCAAGGCTATGAATATCATAGTCTCAACTCTCTCAAATGAGATCTTCCAAAAGATTGCTGAATATGAGTCAGCTAAGGAAATATGGGAAGCTCTAAACAAAATGGTAGAAGGGAGTGCTGATGAGAGGAAGGATAAAAAGGCATTGCTTATCTCTCAATATGAAAACTTCCAGAAGAAAGAAAATGAAAGTGTTGCTGACATGTATGCCAGATTCAGCCTTATAATAAGTGAGCTAAAAACACTTGAGAAGGACATATCTCTCACTGAGATAAATGACAAATTGCTGACTTGCTTCCCTAGCTCTTGGGATTCAAGAATCTGGCCAATTAAAGACTCCAGAAGTCAAAACGAAATCTCAACAGATGTCCTTTTGGGTAAATTAAGATCTTATGAACAGCTGCTGAAAACAAGAGCTGAGAAAGAAGAGAAAGAAAAGGCTCCTTCACTCTCAAAAGAAAAGAGCATTGCTTTGAAGGCTACTGAAGGAGAACCCTCTACAAATGATGAAGAGCTGATCAGTCTACTGGCCAAAAGGTTCAAGAAGTGGATGAAAACAGAAGGATCTAAAAGGAGAGACCCAAAAACCAGGTATGACAAAACTCCTAATAAAGAGATTATTTGTTACTCTTGCAGGGAACCTGGACACATTGCACCTGAATGTCCTAAAGAGAACAGCAATAGGAAAGATCTGAAAAGAACAGATCTAAAGAAGAAGAAGAAAGTTAAAGGGTTCATTGCTCAATCATGGAGTGATTCAGAATCTGAAGGAAGTACCTCATCTGAAGATGATCAGAAAAAGGCTAAGCAAGAGGAAACCTGTCTGATGGCTACTAAAAAGCCTGAAGATACATCTCTGGTAAATATATTTGATGATGTAGATTTCTCTTCCATTCATTTCAAAAATAGTTTCAAAGAACTCTGCTTAGATCTAGTCAAATCTGAAAAAGAAGTAAAGGAACTAAGAAATGAACTAAACAATCTGAAACAAATAAATACACAACATAAAAACTATGAGCTTAGTCTAGGACTTTCAGAGGAGCAACTAGATAAAATCAATACTGAAAATCAAGCACTAAGAAATGAGCTAGCAAAGGCAAAAGCCTTTGAAGACTATCTAAATGGCAGAAGTCAGAAGCTCAAGAATATCTCCAACAATCTCACTGATAAATTTAGACAACTAGAATATGAGACTGACTTAGAACCCAAACCTCAATCACCCAGCAAATCTGTCTGGAAACATCCCATTTACTTCTCTAGGGAAAATCATTTGACAGGAGAAATATCACAAGATAATCCAGAAACAACCACTGTTTTTAACAAAAATAATATCACTATACATGAAGGAATCCTAGGTAAATATCCTCAGAAAAGAAATAAACTTGCATCGAATCATTATCGACGTACGTCGAACACTACTCAACGCAACTCAAATAATGCATCGATTTCTAATCAATGTAGACACCAAAATACGTCGACTCCCAATCGACGCAATCTCTCCTATGCTTCGACTAGAAGTAACCACAGAATGAGGAAAGCGTCGACTTCCACTCGACGCAACTTTAAACATACGTCGAATTCATATCGACGCAACCAATCTAACAGAAATGTCTCCTCTTCCAAAAAGTCTTCTCAATCCATTTCCCTCTATTATGAACACTATTTCTGTAACATCACTAAAGAAAACTGGTATGATAAGCCAATACCCCTAAAGGAGGAAGGATACTCTGAAAAACCCACTTATTCTTTTATTAAACCCTTCACTGTTGGGAGGAATGGACCCCAGCTTAGGAGGGTCCAAACTAATGTTTAAAACTTTATGTGCAGATGTATCACATCTCCAGCCTGGTGTGGTACTTGGACAGTGGATTCTCCATGCACATGACAGGATACAAAAACCTGTTAATCAACTTTGAGGATAGACTTAGACCACCAGTAACTTTTGGATATTCCATCTGTGGCCAAACCAGGGGCTTTGGAGATTTCAAAGAAGGGAACGTCACCTTCAAGAATGTGGCAGTAGTCAAAGGACTGAAGCACAATCTCATAAGTATAAGTCAGATATGTGACAGTGGTAAGTATGAAGTAAAAAGGATTCTTAGATACCTAAAGGGAACCCCTGAACTAGGTATGTGGTACTCAGCAGAAACCAACTTTGAATTAATAGGTTTCTCAGATGCAGATTATGCTGGATGTAGGGTTGATAGAAAAAGTAAATCTGGTACTTGCCAATTCCTAGGTGATAGGTTAATATCATGGTTTAGTAAGAAACAAACCTCAGTCTCTCAACATCAACAGCTGAAGCTGAATACATAGCTGCTGGGAGCTGTTGCTCACAAATCCTGTGGATGCAAAATCAGCTTCTTGACTACAAATTTGAGGTCAATAACTCTAAGATCTATTGTGATAGCTTTAGTGCTATATCCATAGCATCCAACCCAGTCCTTCATAGTAGAACCAAACATATAGAGATCAGACATCACTTCCTTAGAGACAATGTAGAAAAAGGTAAGATAACCTTAGAATATATTCCTACAGACAGTCAAAGAGCAGATATCTTCACAAAACCCTTGGATGAAACTAAGCATAACTACTTCATCAACACCTTAGGAATGCTTGATGGAAGCCTGTAACCACCATTGTTGGGGAAATCTAACAGAAATCAGAAAATCTAAGAAATTATTTGAAGATACGTCGAATACATATCGACGCACCGTCGAGAAAAACTCGACGCGGGCATTGATTGCTTTCAGGCAAAGCTACATCGATCCCTTATAAAAGCACCGTCGACTTTATATCGACGCAAGTCTATTAATACATCGACAACACGGCAGGCACACAAATCTCCACGGAGCGTCGACTCCATATTGACGCATGCGTCGACAACAATAACTGAGCGTCGACAACAATTCGCCGTAACATCGACCTCTTGTCAAAATTAGAATCAAATCCTTACTTCCTCTTTTGACGATTGGATTACATAATATACCTTGATTTCTGTTTCCTTTCTTGACGTTTCACCTTCTTTAAATAATACCTCTAATTTCATAACATATACAGTCCTCAACCGCCAAAACTTCGTCTTCTACCTCTCTCTCTGTCTCTGCGTCAATGGCACCAACTCCTGATCAATCTGCCATCATCAAAGCAATGAACGATGCTCTTGTACAACTAGTAAATGACTTCCAGACTCTCCTGAACCACTTCTCCAACGAGTGTGCTGCCATGCTCAACACCTGTGCAGACAAGCTGGCAAACCTCTCTGCTTCTCTTCCTGAGCTTAATGCTCTCATTCAAGAACAGCCTCTGTCGCCAGAAGGGTTTAAATCCTTTATGCAGGATATAAACCAGGTGGAGAGTTGCTCCAGAAACCCCCCTATCCAGGTTTTTCTTCAAGCTCAGGACTAACTTTTCTCCAATCTTTAAGTATTAAACCAACCTCATTTTTTTTCTCTTACCATAGGCTCAAAACTTCTCCAATCACTCTGACTACACTTTTAACAAACACCTTGGTGAATCCTCCTCCTATCATACAGAAGGAGATCATGTTGTGGATTCAGCATTCAGAGTTGATGCCCCACATGTTCAGAGGGAGATTGCTGCAGTACAGAATATAGATTACCAGGGGGAGGAAGAAAAAGGGGAAGAAGAAACAGCCTTTTCTGATGACCAAAAAGGGCATGTCTGGATTGAGGCACCCTTGTGTGAGGAAGAATATCAGCATCATTCTCCTGGCTTCTCTGCCAGCTATATCAAACTCAAGACACCCTTACTTGAGGATATTCCTCCAGAGGACATTTTTCCTGCTGATCCATCTCCTACAAAAGTACCTTCTCCACCTTCCCTTTCTAAAGAAAAAAACTAAATCTCCTCTACCTCTTCCACCACTTCAACTTCCATCTCTACCTCCTCTACTATCTCTACCTTCTCTACTACCTTTGCCTCCACAAATGAAAAGAAGAAGTGAAGCCATCCCTCATTGGCAAAGATTTTCCAAAGAAGAAAGAAAAGAACATGCAAAGGAAAAGAAATATAGAAAGGTTGTTGAGGAGATAAAGAGGTTTGGAAAAATGCCCAATATCACTCCCAACAGTCCTGTAAAGGAATACCATGATCCTGACATGGAAAGGACGCATGAAGAAATAAGAGAAAGAGAGCTGTATGAATATGAAGCAGCTAGGAAAGAAGTAGAAGATAAAAGGAAAATCTGGATGGAAAAGATTAAGAAAGGGATGACTAAGGAATAGATCCTTGCAGAATCTTCCATCAAACTTCCAAAGAAACTGTTTGATGTTGAAGCTTATCAAAAGAAAAATCCTCAGGCAAGACTCATTCTAGAAAAGGGACAAAAACACAAGATGGGTGTAGGGTGTGCTGAAGACACTTACATTCCCTATAAGAAGCCCAAAAGACCTGCAAAATTAGAAAAATGGCTTGACTCACCCTGGAAAGGGAAAGGAAAGATGACTGAGATTCCTAAGAAACAGCCATCAGAAAAGAGAAAATATAGGCCAAAGGTTGACAACAAGGGACCACCTGAGCCCAAGCCTACTCAAAAGAAACCTCAAGATATTACAATTGAGATGATTGATGAAAAGGCAACAATCATCATCAGCAAGGGCTATTCTCTAAATGACACTCTCCCTGATGCTGACAAAGTCCTGGAGAAATTGCACACAATCATCAGAAATGTCCAGGAGCATCCAGATAGAGCCAGGGGCTATATTTTTGATGCTATTGAAAACTTATCTAGAAAACTTTATTCTGCCTTTGTCAATTTCATGTACAACAAGAAGTTTCTAGTTTAGATTTTGTGAAAGACAATTACTTGTTATATGATTTCTTCTGATTGCTGAGCATATTTCTTCTCTATATAAATGCTTTATTGAGATGACTAAATACTGACACAATTTCTCTCTAAATAGGGTTAAGACAAATAGGGGGAGATTGCTGGGGAAATGATTTATCTTAACCCCTAGAATTGAGTAGAACATAAATTCTAAGTATGACAAATTGGGCTAAGTAAATATGCGTCGAATAGTATTCGACGTAACGTCGAAATATAGTCGACGTTTCTCTCAGAAAAAGTCGAAGTAACTCTTAGAAGAATTCGACGTAATTCTAGTCGACGTACCTCTGACTTCCAGTCGACGCATGTGATAAAGTCGACGCATCCTAGTCGACGCACCTTCCTTATTCTCCTCTCGACGTCCAGCCAGGATGAAATCGATGTTTACGTCGAATAGTAATCGACGCACGTCGATATCTATAAGTAATTCAAAAACACGCAAGATCTCTTTCCTTCTTTCTGTAGATCTGATTTTTATGGAATAATATTATTCTTTTATCGCCGTTCTGAATCAGCCCTTCCTTATATTTGATTCTTGGCTTATTTGAGTCAGATTATTATGGATATTATTTGAAATCAGAATGAATTCTTTTCCTTCTACAAAGATATTAATTATGGAAACTCTTACCTCTTTCTAATTCTTTGTCTGCTAATTGATTATTCTCCTTTAGCATTATATTTCAAACAGAGCTATAAATAAGAAGGAGGTCGGCAACGAATAACAACAAGTGATCCACTTCATCCATTTTCAAATAGAGGAAGAGCTCCCAAGTGAAAAGAGAGAATTGAGATATAGTGCTGCAGAAAAGATCAAGCTTCCTTCTCCTTCTCATTCTAAAGCCATACTGCTGCAAACTCAGAAAGCTCTCACAAAAGAGAGAAAAGTTCACAATCTCCTTCTCACTATAGAAGAGAGATCCTATTCACTATACTTATGCTTCTAATCTTCTTGCTAGGAAGAAGATTCCTTCTTACATATATTGTTTCTTGTTCTTCTACTTGTTCTACTTCTTCTTTTCTTTCTTACTTCATCTTCAAACTGTGTAAAAGAGTTTTTAGAATCTCTCTTCAAAAAATTTAGTTGTAGTGGTTCTAAGAGTCTCCTTATCAAAAGACTCAGTCTGGTTCTAAGAGTATCCTTATCAAAAGACTCAGTGCAAGTTAGTGAATTCCTACCAAAGTGGGTAGAAGAGTGGAATACCCAAAGTTTGGGGAACCACTATATTTTCTTGTGTTGTGCTGTGATTTTGTACTTGTTATTTGTCTTCTTTACTTGCTTAATTCTTGTTGGTGTGTGGGAAGTTTAAATCTATGATTCTTACACACATATATATATATATATATTTGCACAAAGTAATTTTTAATCTCTATTCACCCCCCCTCTAGAGAATTCTAGTGAGGATAACTGTGCACTTTCAAGGTTGCTGATTCTCTGAATTATACGCCATACTCCGCTGAGACGGTGCTTTCTGATGGGTTAGCTGCTTCATATACTGATGGAGGTTTTTGCATTGTCTACTTCACTTGATTTGCTATCCACATGGCTTGATGGGATCCAGCATTTATTATTTCATTCTCCCCCTTTTGGACTTGTTCAATTATGCGTCCTTCAAGGGTTTCTTTAACCATGTTTAACTGTTCATGCAGTTGCTGTTCAGTGATATCTATGTTGTTTCTAACTTCCAGTAGATGTTGATCTATTGTATGGGCAGTCTCATTAACCCTGTTTAGAACCTGATTCATATTACTGTGAGCGGCGTATGCTATCTGTTCAAAGGCATAATCCACATTCTCAGTGATTGTTACTTGATTTATCAGTATTGAATGGGTTTGATGTCCCGCCTTGTTGACTTCGTCACCCATCTTGTCTATTGCTGGAGTTGCTAAGGTGTAGAAGTGGGCACACTGGGTGTTGAGATTGAGTATTTCCCTCTTTACCGCCTTGATCTCAGTCTTCAACTCCTTCCTTAGGCCATCCACAGTCTTTACGACAAAGGTTTCCAATTGTTTCCTTTGAGCAAACAGCAGGATATGTGAAAGAGAAATCCTGCCTGAGTCGAAGATGGCTCAGCAGTTTATTCTTCTTGATTGCCTCCTTCCTGTGGAGCTGCTTCAGAGATATCTGCAGATGATTCTACATTGATGTGGACTGTCACTTTGGCTTTCCCCTTGACATCTTCTGGTACTGTCTCACTTGGATATGTAAGCACAATCTTACTTGCTATTGTCAACTCTCGGCAGTCTGAAGGAGTGGGGTCTTTCATGGGCTCAGGCACATTGCCTTGATCTTCTGGAGCAGGGGGCACATTTTCTTGATCTTCTAGGGCAGAGTACCCTAGTTTGGTCTCCCCCTCAACTTGAGCATCTCCTTGGTCTGAGTCTCCTGTCGGGAGCTCCCCATCAATCATTTCGTCATCTTGGGCTGAGCTCCCCAATTGAGACTCCCCCTCAACAAGACCTTGATGCGGCATCTGCTCAAGGAGATACTCCTGCATCAATTCCTGAACCTGCTCACAAAGAGGTTGTTGAAGAAGATAGATACCCCAACTTGGGGAGTGATCCTAAAATGGTATCAAAGGGAGGTTATTCAAAGAAAAGCTTAACAGCTTGAACAGATCTACCCGTGGGTGCCCATTCACCGTAGCTATGGAATCAAAAATAGCTACTTGTTCTAGGGAGAATTTTGCCCTTTGGAAAGTTAGAGCTAAAATATTCATGGAGGCTATGGACCCTAGAATGTTTCAAATTGTTCAAGAAGGGCTATATATCCCCAAGACAGTGCCCAAGAAAATTACTGATGATGAGATCATCCTAGTTAACATGGACAAGGAAGCCAAAGATATTGTAGCTGGTGCAGTTGACATCTCAACATTTCAGAAACTGGATCAATGCATAACAACAAAAGAGATGTGGGACTCTCTAACAGTCCTTATGGAAGGATCAAAAGAAGGAAGAGCAGAATCAGTACTGCCTTCCAAGAATCAGAAAGAAGAAAGAAGCAAGGTAGCTGAAAAGAATGTCAGAACATTGAGAGACAGTGACTCTAGCTGTTCAGACTCAGAAGAGAATGTTGATTTTGGACTGACTATCTTATCTGAGTCAGAGGAGCAAACTCAGGATGATGTCTCTCCTGAATAGGTAAGCATAAGAGCTCCTCTATCTACCTCAGACTCAGAATCAGAGACATGCTCATCAGGAAATGAAGACTTGTCCAAGCCATATGATGTCCTTCTGGAAGATCTCAAAAAGGTCAAGATGCTCTGCAAGGAGCAAGCTGAAAAGATCTCAATCCTTCAAGCCAGAAATTCTGATCTCTCTAAAAAGGCAGAAAAGCTAACTCTACAGAATGCAGAGTTTTGCCAACTCAAAAAGGACTTCAAGGCAAGCTCCAACCTTGATCTAATAAGCAAATTTGGGAAAACTCTGAAGGCGCTGATTGACAGTAAGGAGCTGTGCTGTTCTCTAACCAAAGAGATTGTGCTTCTAAAGAAGGATAGAGGTCAGCCTAGTGCCCTGAAATCTAAGAATAATAATGTCAGATGGGTGGAGGATAAATCCTTCATTGCAAGGAAGCCTGTAGTAAGCTCCTTCAAACCCCAGAACATGCCTAAAACCCCAAGGGTGACTCATGAAGAGATGATCACAAGAAGGCATGAAGTTACTCGGTCTAGAAAAGAAAAGAAATCACTAAAGAAGACTGAATCCAGATGGAAAGCTGTGGATGGTGATGATCAACATCACACTCACAATTAGTACAGATTAGTCTCCTTCAAATATCCTTCTGTTCACAGACAAGGGACTCATGCTCACACAGTCAGCATGAAAGGAAGATACAACAGGTTTGAATGTTGGTGCTGTGAAAGACTGGGCACTTTGCAATAGATTGTTGGTACAATCCAACTGCTCCAAGGGTAACAAATGCTAAACTTGCAAGTAATCTTGTTCATCAACACTACATCACCTTACAACGATATCAGAAAGCCGAAATGAAGAAGAAGACCTAAGCACAACAATGGACAAGATGTCGACGATATCGTCGAAAAGAAGCCTTGACGTCGATAAGGATGAACAAGACAGGTATCGTCGTAAAGAAGCCTTGTCGTTGGAAATGATAAGTAAAACTGATGCCGATGACATCGTCGTAAAGAAGCCGTGACGTCGAGAAGACTAAAGAAGGTCATATAAAGATAGGCAGTTGCTGAAGAATAGTCTGTCTACATGATATCAATTATGTCGTCGACAAGATAAGGTGGTTACAATGATATCGAGTAGAAAAGAAGATCGCGCCGACATTAGTTAGATGACTTCATGATTGTCTTAAGTGCAAGTGCAGAAGGGATGTCCCGTATCCTTGAGATATCTCTATCTGATGAAGAGAGAAGGAGATTTGAAAATCTTTCCTAGTTCAAGACAACGACAAGTCTTGTCGTCGAGATATTGTCTATGTCGTCGTAATAATATAAATATCGTCGAGACAGATTCAAAAGTAGCCGAACGCACTGTCAGCATTTAATGCCGCCGCCTGATTGTCCAATCAGCACGTGTTCCTGAGGGATGGGCATCTGTCAAAAAAGGACATCATAGGTGACCGTTAAGCGGCTCATCCATCCTATAAAAGGGAACAGTGATGCCCTAGAGAAAGAAGAGAATGAAGGAACGAAAAGGAATCCTGCTGAGCATTTTGAATACAACAGTACAAGCTACGGTGAAGAAGAAAGAAAGAAGGGAAGAACAAAATGATAATTCTGTGTTCTTCAAGTAGCAGTCAAGTCTCATCGACTGCTAAGAATCGTTCAAGAAAGTAAGCCAGTGAACATCAGGCAAAGCAAGAAAAGAAGCCGATCTCCACCAGGGAGAAGAACTTATTGTAAATCTTTCTTTGTAAGGCTTGCGGGCCAAATCTCTGAGATCTGTTTTCAGATCTGTGTGTCAAGCTTGAGGGCTTGAGATCTGTGAGGCTTGAGGGCTAGGGCAGAGGGCTTGCAGGTCCAAACGTGTCGAGCTTGTAGGCTCGGGTGCAGTGAAGGGGCTTGCTGTCCTAGGCTGCAGGAAAGACTTGCGGGTATGTGTTGTGTAGGGCTGGAGGGCCTGAGTGTCGAGCTTGCGGGCTCAGGTGCAGTGAAGGGGCTTGTGGGCCTAAGCTGCAGGCAAGACTTGCGGGTCTGTGATGTGTATGGCTTGAGGGCCTGAGTGTCGAGCTTGCGGGCTTGGGTGCAGTGAAGGGGCTTGCGGGCCTAGGCTGCAGGCAAGACATGCGGGTCTATACTGTGTACGGCTTGAGCACCTAAGTGTCGAGCTTGCGGGCTTGAGTGCAGTGAAGGAGCTTGTGGGCCTGGATGCAGGGACTTGCGGGTCCGAGTTTTAAGGCTTGCAGTCCGGAGACATTGGCGGAGTTTGCCGAGCCTAGCACACTGTTAGATAGTCGCAGAGGGAAAGAGGACTACTCAAGACACCCTATCTTGAGGAACCTCTATAAGTCTTTTTGTGTTTTCTGTGATATGCTTTTCAATCTCTAAACCTATTAACCAGGAAACAAGAACACCAAAAAGGGGAATAAAATAATTAGAAAAACCAATTCACCCCCCCCCCCCTCTGATACCACTTGTTAGTTATTGGATATCATTGTTAGGTTATGTAGTGTTGATGTCACAATGATATTATCATACACATGTTGTCTCGAAAATAGCCGATATGATCACTCTGCTTTGCTCTGCATATCATTTCAATGACATGCATATACTTATCGACGATATGTCCAGTCTTTTTTGACGATATTGTACTTAGGCAATTATTGAAGTACTGGATATATCATCTTATCTCTGCAAGAATGAACTAGATATAATATTAAATACACCTTGTACTTTTCATTGAGCTGAGCACTTCTTCAAATCAGGAACACTGCTGAGCATTGTTACCAACAAGTACAGTAGGGGCTTGCAGGCCTAGGTTGTAGGACTTGCGGGTCTGAGTTGTAAGGCTTGCGGGCCAGAGACATTGGCGGAGTTTGCCGAGCCTGGCACATTGCTAGGTAGGCGCAGAGGGACAGAGGACTACTCCAGAAACCCTGTCTTGAGGAACCTTTATACATCTTGTGTTGTGTGCTGGGATTTTATGTGTGATCTTTCTGTGCTGTGCTTACATTATATACGTCTCTCGCAAAAATGTTTCAAAAGAGCCAAAATCACCAAACACCCCTCCCCTCTAGGTGATCATTTTATAACTAACAAGTGGTATCAGAGGTAGGTTGATCGAAAAGGTAACTTAACCGTCAAATCTAGATCTTAGAACCTCAATATGGCTGGTGGTGATATGCTCGAGAAATGAGAGCCATGAAACTCCCAATCTGCACAAAGGATAACTTTCCTATTTGTGAGGAAAGAGTACGGTTGTGCATGGAGGCAGCTGATCCTAGAGTCTATATAAGTATTCAAGAGGGTCCTTTCATTCCCATGATAGCATCCACTATTGATCCAACTTGGATGGTGGCAAAGAAGTATGCAGACATGACCAAGGATGAGCTAACCTTGGAAAGTCTAGATAAGAGGGCACAAAACGTAACTATAAGTGCCATTGCGATTCAACCCTCCAGAACCTCATTCACAGCAAGACAGCCAAGGAGATGTGGGACTCCCTGATTGTCTATATGGAGGGTACTGAAGAGGTAAGGGATGACAAGAAATCCCTCCTCAATCAGGAGTATGAAGCCTTCAAACAAGGCAAGAATGAAACCATCTCTAGCTGTTATGAGAGGTTTTTCAAAATAGTGAATGGACTGAAAATTATGGCAGAGACTTCACAAACTCTGACTTAAATGATAAGTTCCTTAGATCCCTCTCTAAGGAATGGGTTATTAAGATTTGTTCCATCAGAGAGATGGGTCAGCTGGGTATCTTGGAGCCCAAGAATCTGTATGGGAAGCTGCTGTCCCATGAACTTCAGCTCAACACCAGGAAAGCAGAAGAGGAAAGCTCAAAGAGGAGCTCCAGATAAAGATCTGTGGCTCTCAAAGCTGAGACCACAAGGAGGTCCAAGGACAAGACTCCTGCATACCAGAATAGATTAGAGAGCAGTGAAGAGTCTGATGCCAGCACATCAGATTCTAATGATACTGACAGAGAGATGGTCCTTCTCTCTAAGCAATTCAAAAAGCTAATTAACAAAAGAAGAAGAGACAACCATAGAACCTCCTCCTCAAGCTCAAGGAGATATGATCAATATGACAGGTCTAAATCCTCAAGGGAGGACAGGTACAAATCTAAACCTGGTAAATTTGATTTTGCTAACACTGTTTGCTACTCCTGTAATAAAACAGGTCATATAGCTTATAATTTCTCTTCTAAGAGAAGGGAATCAAGGAACTATGAAGATAAGAGAAGGTCAAGGGACAAGAAGAAACCTGAAAGAGGGTTTATAGTAAAGAAAATCAGAACTCTAAGTGATTCTGATTCAAGCTCCTCAGATACTGAGGAAGAGGCTCTGTTTGGCCGAATTGCCATAAAGGAAGACAACGAGGATGATATCTCTCCTGGAAAGGTACCCATCAAAGCTCATTTGTCTGCCTCTGATTCTAAATCAGTGGAAGACTCCTTGCATGATAATGAGAGTGTGTCTGCTGCCAACAACACGACCTCAAGATCTCAATACGATGTTGAATCTGACATAATAAAGCAATATAAAACTCAATGGAAAGCTTTCAAGAACTGTAAGAAACTCCTCAAAATCCAGACCAAGGAGTTAGATTCCTCAAAGACTATCCAGTCTGAGCTCAAGGAGACAGCAGAAAAGCTGGCTGCCATGAGCAAAGAGGTGGACATATTCAAGGAATCCAAAAAGCTTAAGAATGTTGAATTAGGTCAGAAGAACAAAATCATTAAGAATCTTGAGGAGATGCTTGTTGGGAATCTTGCCCACTTGATTCTTGATTTGAAGAAGTCATCATGTCAAGAATACTTCACTTTGTATTTGATTATCTCTCTAGCTTATTATCTCTGGAAATTAAAGCAATATCGTCGAGAAGGACAAGTGATGTCGTCGACAAAGAATGCTTATCGTTGTAATGATGAGCAAAGCAATCGCTGAGAAGATGAAGTATCGTCGACATCAACAAAGTGGGCATACTGTCAAGAAGAGTAGATATCATCGTAAAGAAGTCTTGTCACTGACAATGCTAAGGTTGACTGATGAAATTGGATATCGACATGAAGAAGGCATGTTGTCGAGAAAACAATGAGATTACGACGACATGATGCAAGAAGGAAGCTCACGACAACACTGTCAGAGAAAGAAGATCGTCGTATATTCAGAATCGCGAGGATATCTGGTATCGTCGAGATACCTCCATCAGTGGCAGAAGGAAGATCACGACGACAAAGTCAGAGACAGCTTGTCATCGTAATGATGCAGATATCTTCAAGACAGAATTCAAATCTTGCGGACGCGCTGTCAGCAATTAATGTCGCCGCCTGATTGTCCAATCTGCGCTGGCTATGATGGTATGGGCGTCTGACAAGATAGGAAAGTGAATATGACTGTTATACGGCTGGTCCATTCTATAAAAGGGAACAGTGTTGCCCTCAAAAAAGGAGGCTTGCTGTGCAAGAAAAAGAACGTGAAAAGAATCCCGCCTCTCTTCAATAGAACAGTATTTTTTCAGCGGAGAAGAAAGAGAACAAGATTCAGGAGTTCTCATAAGAATCAGTCATCTCTATTGACTGAGAAGTCGTCATTCAACATCAGGCAAAAGAAGAAGAGGCTGAAGAAGATCTAGAGCTGAAACTCAAAATCAAGAAGCATCTTCTTCATCCTTAAGAAGCCGATCTTCATCAAGACTAAGTAGCCAGATTTCATCTGGCTGAAGAAACAGTTTATTTTATTACTGTATTCTCTTGTAAGGCTTGCGGGCCAAACCGTCTAGCTTGAGGGCTAGAGAGCTGTGAGGCTTGAGGGCCAGCACAGTGCACTTGCGGGTGCGTCTTGTCGAGCTTGAGGGCTCGGGGGCAGTAGGGGCTTGAGGGTCTAGGCTGTTGGCACTTGCGGGTCCGTGTGGTAGGGCTTGAGGGCCTGAGTGTCGAGCTTGCGGGCTCGGGGGCAAGTAGGGGCTTGAGGGCCTAGGCTGTTGGGACTTGCGGGTCCGTATTATAAGGCTTGAGGGCCTGAAGCTTTAGGCGGAGTTTGCCGAGCCCAGCACACTGCTGGGTAGGCACAGAGGGAGAGAGGACTAGTCAAGACACCCGGTCTTGAGGAACCTCTATAGATCGTTGTGTGCTTTCTGTGGCTTGTTCTTTATTTCTTAGATCTATTAACCAGAATGTAAGAAAAACCTAAAAGGGGATATTATACAAAGAAAAACCTATTCACCCCTCCTCTAGGTGATTAAGTAGACACCCCATAAACAACAAGTGGTATCAGAGGGAGGTTGTTCAAAGAAAAGCTTAACAGCTTGCACAGATCTGCCAGTGGGTGTCTAAACATCATTAGTATGGAGTCAAGAATAGCTATCTTCTCCAGAGAGAACTTTGCCATTTGGAAAGTCAGAGCAAGAATATTCATGGAGGCGATGGATCCAAGAATGTTTTTGATTATTCAAAAAGGTCCCTCCATGAAAATGATAAAAGATGAAACTCTTCTTGCCAGCTTGGATAAAGAAGCAAGAAGCATTCTAGCTGATGCAGTTGATACTCACACTTTCCATCAAATTACTCACTGCACTACAGCCAAGGAAATGTGGGAGTCATTGGCAATCCTCATGGGAGGATCACCAGGAGTAAAAGACACTATCACAGAGAAGGGGAAGATCAAGACCTTGAGTGATAGTGAGTCAAGCAATACAGATAAAGAGGAAGAGCCTCACGTTGGACTTACTGCCCTATCTGAATTAGAGGAAGAAGTTCACAATGAAGTCATCCCTGAACAAAGTGGAATAAGGGCTCCCTTGTCGAACACTGATTCAGATTCTGAAACGAGTCCCTCAGAAACTTATGAGGATCTTCTAGAAGTGCTCAGAAGGAGCAAGGAGATATGCAGGAAGCAAGCTGATGAAATTGTAAATCTCCAGGCCAGAAACTCTGATCTCTAAGAAAAGGCTGAAAGGCTGACTCTAGAGAACGCAGATTTCTGCCAGCTCAAGAGAGACTACAATTCCAACTCAAACCTTGACCTGATGTGCAAGTTTGGAACAACCATGAAGCCGCTGGTAGATAGAAGGGAAGCATGCTACTTCCCTCAGCAAAGAGATCATGTTCCTAAAGAAAGATAGAAATCGGGCTTATTTCCTGAAGACGAGGGCTAATAAAGTCAAAAGAATGGAGAACAAATCCGTCATTAAAGGAAATCCAGCCGCAAGATCCTTCAAACCAGAGACCTCTCCTCCAATGGTTGATGGTCGGCGCTCCACTCAAAGTAGGGAGCTGGAATGCTTTAAGAAAGATAGATCAGATAGACCCTGCGGGAGGCATGCTAGCTTGAGGAAGGTAAACTCACTCTCCATCTGGAAGGTTGGGCAACCCGATCTTAGGAATCTCAAAAAATGGAGCTCCACAAGTGAACTAGCTAAGTTCAGAATAAAGAAGAGTGAATCTAGAAGAGAAACTATGAATGGTGACAATCACATCTACCATCAGCATAACTCACCTTCTTTGCTTCATTCATTTGTTCACACACAAAGAACCCCAGTTCACAAAGTCAGTCAGCAAAGGCAATTCAACAAGTTTGAATGCTGAAACTGTGGCAAAACAGGCCACTTTGTAATCGATTGTTGGTACAATCCACTGCTCCAAAGGTAACGAATGCTAAGCCTGCAAATCGCTTTATTCATTACAACTATATGTACCCTGGAGTAATTGAATCCAGTATGCCTATTAATGCTAACAAATTACAAGGACCCAAATTCATTGGGGTTCCTAAGGGATTGTAATCTTGTCTGGCAGGTAGCCCAAGTGCCCACCAAAAGTAAATCTGGGCCTTGGACAAGGTGGATGTTCTGGCCCTACGACAGAACAACAAAATTAGCACTCTAACAATCTTGGTGCAGGATTGGTACCAAAAGACAACACCCAAGCAGGGCGGGAGAATTCCTTAAGCAGAGGCATTAGGAAGAATGGGTATCCTAGATGTATTTCAAACGACAAAATAGTACCGTCGGAACTGCGTCTAAATAACATAAATCTTATTAAATTAGATAAATTAGAGCCATTCGATGCAACATACATTGATGCCTCGATAAACTCAACAATGAGTGCGCGCCCCTTCACCTACTCCCCTATAAGTAAAGTGAATGCCAAGGTTGGAGCTCATTTGCCCTAATACATTCCTCGATAAACCACCTCTTTGTCTCCGATCTATCGTCTTCCCAGAAACAATGTCAACGGAAAAAGGAATAGGCGAGATTCTATGGGAGCGGATGGAAGCCCTTATAGAAAAAATGGTAAACAAAATCAGGGATGAGATGAAGGAGGAAATAAAGTCAGTAAAGGAGGACATCACTCAACTGCAAACTCAACATGAGGGGTTCCACGAACCTCATCATGGACAAACTCACCAACCAAGAGAAAACCCTAGACGCTCGTGTTATGGAACTAAGAAACTTTATTGATGTCGGGGATCAAGAAACTCTTGAACAGATATTTGAACTAAAGGAGTCAGTGAGAGAAGTACTCCAAGACGGGGAAAGGAGAATTGAAGAAGAAATCCGGGAAGAGATCAAGGGAAACATAGCTGCTTGCTCGCATCAAGCGAAATGGGTAAGTATCAGGTAATGCAATCGCTTCAAGTAACCCCCAATGAATACATACCCAATGAACCCTCTTCCAGCTCCGGCTCTAAAACCGAATCGGATGAAGTCTGTAACAACTAGGAAGAGAAGGAGAACATCCAGCGAGGAGTACAGGAAGAAAAGGCTAAGTGAGGTTGAACAGGACCCAGAAGCTGGTAGATGGAGTCCTCGTTCAAGAGTGATCATCACAGAATCGTGGATCGCGTTTGGACATGGTCAGAAATAACCATGAGAGAGTGTACTCCTCCATCGAATGGAATCGTCACATAAAAAATCTGTAAGAAAGAGCAAGACATAAGATGGCTTTTCCCCATGGTCCCCCTCCTCCTCCAAAGAAGATTCCAAAGCCACAGAACTTTTATAGGCGAAAGATGAAGAAAGAAGCAAAGAACGCCAGCTCCAGCAAAGACGCACTGCTTATCAACAACTGAAAGACATTTATTTCTTAAGCTCATTTTAAGAACATTTAATCCAGCTAAATGACCTGTCTTGCATATGAACAATTCTAGAACACTTATATGTGCCTGCTTATAAGGCATATGCATGATATTACTGTGACATGCTTAATGTGCACGGTATTCATAAAACTGCAGTTACTACTATATCTAGTTATTGCCTGCTGATAACTGATAATGTGTGCTTAGCTAGCAAAATATCATACATAAGTATACGTCAGAAATCAGATACAGGTTCTGTAGGTTATGCAGGTTATGCTAGACATTCAGAAACAGATTATGCACGGTGCAAGGAAGACAGGAAAGAAGTCAGAAAGGGAGCCGTAAAGAAGAGACATCAAATCAAGGGGAGCTTATGCTACTCCTTGGTTAGAGGAGGGTTTAGGGTAAGAAGTCAGAAAGGGGGAGAAATGGTGCTCAAGGAGACCCTAAAGATAGGGGGAGCCACAAAAGAAGAGGGATCACACCAAGGGGGAGCTACATCATGTCTGATGGACTCAGGAAGCTAAGTAGAAAGTTACACGTTTATATGCTTTATTTAAAGTTTAAAGTTGTTATTGTCAAGTGTTTGTAGTCTTGAATTGAGATTCTGACTTCTTCAAATAGGGGGAGATTGTTGGGAATCTTGCCCACATGATTCTTGATTTGAAGAAGTCATCATGTCAAGAATACTTCACTTTGTATTTGATTATCTCTCTATCTTATTATCTCAGGAAATTAAAGCAATATCATCGAGAAGGACAAGTGATGTCGTCGACAAAGAATGCTTATCGTTGTAATGATGAGCAAAGCAAACGCTGAGAAGATGAAGTATCGTCGACATCAACAAAGTGGGCATACTGTCAAGAAGAGTAGATATCCTCATAAAGAAGTCTTGTCGCTGACAATGCTAAGGTTGACTGATGAAATTGGATATCGACATGAAGAAGGCATGTCGTTGAGAAAACAATGAGATTACGACGACATGATGTAATAAGGAAGCTCACAACAACACTGTCAGAGAAAGAAGGTCGTCGTATATACAGAATCGCCAGGATATCTTATATCATCGAGATACCTCCATCAGTGGCAGAAGGAAGATCGCGACAACAAAGTCAGAGACAGCTTGTCGTCGTAATGATGCAGATATCTTCAAGACAGAATTCAAGTCTTGCAGATGCGCTGTCAGCAATTAATGCCGCCGCCTGATTGTCCAATCTACACCGGCTATGATGGATGGGCGTCTGACAGGAAAGGAAAGTGAATATGACCGTTATACGGCTGGTCCATTCTATAAAATGGAACAGTGTTGCCCTAGAAAAAGGAGGCTTGCTGTGCAAGAAAAAGAACGTGAAAAGGAATCTCGTCGCTCTTCAATAGAATAGTATTTTTTCAGGGAGAAGAACGAGAAAAAGATTCAGGAGTTCTCATAAGAATCTGTCATCTCTATTGATTGAGAAGTCGCCGTTGAACATCAGGCAAAAGAAGAAGAGGCTAAAGAAGATCAAGAGCTGAAACTCAAAATCGAGAAGCATCTTCTTCATCCTTAAAAAGCCGATCTTCATCAAGGCTAAGTAGCCAGATTTCATCTGGCTGCAGAAATAGTTTATTTTATTACTGTATTCTCTTGTAAGGCTTGCGGGCCAAACCGTTTAGCTTAAGGGCTGGAGAGATGTGAGGCTTGAGGGCCAGGGCAGTGCACTTGTGGGTGCTTCTTGTCGAGCTTGAGGGCTCGGGGGGCAGTAGGGGCTTGCGGGTCTAGGCTGTTGGGACTTGCAGGTCCGTGTGGTAGGGCTTGATGGCCTGAGTGTCGAGCTTGCGGGCTCGGGGCAGTAGGGGCTTGAGGGCCTATGCTATTGGGACTTGCGGGTCCATGTTGTAAGGCTTGAGGGCCTGAATCTTTTGGCGGAGTTTGCCGAGCCCAGCACACTGCTGGGTAGGCGCAGAGGGAGAGAGGACTACTAAAGACACCTGGTCTTGAGGAACCTCTATAGATCGTTGTGTGCTTTCTGTGGCTTGTTCTTTATTTCTTAGATCTATTTACAGAAAGTAAGAAAAACCTAAAGGGGGATATTATACAAAGAAAAACCTATTCACCCCCCTCTAGGTGATTAAGTAGACACCCCATAAACAACAATGCTGATGTCTGAGAAGAAACTTGTTGCAAGTTTCTCTGTGCCCTAGACAGTGTTGCCCATTAATGATATTCTCTGGATCATTCAGAGATGGTATAGAATTCAATCAAGAGACTGACAAGGACAATTGTTGTGAAGCTCAATCTTCTTTTAAGAAGGTGCTAGTTTCAGTTCCTTCTGCCCAATTGACCTATAACAACAGCTGTTGAAACCGATTTCTCGGTATCTTGTGAAGCTCGGGCCCTCAACAAGTTGAGGGGCAGCTAACCCTGACTAGTCCCTCGAAAGGAGCAGACTGGGGACTCGGAAACAGACTATGACCTTATTCACAGCGAGGAGGTCCCACCACAAACCCGAAAGATCGTTGAGCGCTTCCCTCCCAAGCCAAAGCTGAGACTTGGGCACCTTGGAGAGCTAGAGAGCTGAACCAATGTAACCGAGGGAAGAAGAAGCTCAGAGAACTGAGATTGGAATCCTCTCCCAAGGTGCCCTTTATGGTCTATTTATAGTTTTCTTGCTCATGGTCTGTCAATAGCGGGATTCCGCCTTTTGGTTTTACTAAGCGCACCCCAATTTGGCCTGCTAACATCCAAACTCCACTGTTTGGAGGGGCTACCTGCAGAACACCAGGGGTAGAGGGGTAATTTTGCTTCCCGTCTAGCTGAGCTGCAGATGGAGGAAAACCACTGGGACAAATTTCATCGAGCGCCGAGCCGAGTTCGTCGATCTTAACTTGAGCTCGCGTTCGTCGAACGCAGAACGAATTTCGTCGAACCCTAAGCTGAGTTCGCCGAATGCGGGAGGGAGCTCCGCCTTCCTTTGAGCGATCAGCGAGTGCCTGGCTCGCCTGCCTTCTTGCGAGATGACCTTGAGACTTGGGCTCACAGGGACACGACTCGTGTGCCTTTCTGCGAGCTCCCCTTGGCCTGGAGTAAATCTGCTGAACCGGCGGGACGATCGAGTTCGAGCTGAGAAACAAAATCGTCGAACTAAGGATGTGACGCGAGTTCGTCGGATGCGGAATGGATTTCGTCGAACACGAACACTTGGAAGAAATCTGGCCCGTCCGCCTTCTCGCGAGCGGTCAGCGAGTACTTGGCTCGCCTGCCTTCCTGCGAGCGACCCCTGAAGCCCCGACTCGCCTTCTTTGTTACCTCTTCCACCTGTTGGACCTGAAACCCCACTTAGGTGAGCGGTCTGTGAAGACCTCGCTCGCACCTCTTTCGGCGACATCCCCCGGGGCCGGGTCTCGCACCTCCTCCTGCGAGCTCTCCCGCTGAGATAGAGTCGGGAGCCTCTGAGAGGGTGCTTGAGCCCGCTGAGATAATCGCTTGTCTCAGCAGGTCCACTAGGACGAGACAGAAATAGCCGCTGAGACGACCGGCCCTCCCAGCCCAGCCGCTGAGATGATTTCGCCGCGGCTGAAGCGTGGCGCTCGTCGAACTAAGAGGCAAGTTCGTCAAACCGAGAAAGGATGTTCGTCGAACAATTTCGTCGAACGCGAAGAATAGAGTTCGTCAAACACCGAGACTTGGAAAGAAGCAGGCTTGCCTATGAGATCGTGGGTACGGCCCGCGAGGCTCTGGCTCGCCTGCTTTTGTTACTTGTATGCTGAACGCAGTAAAATACGCCGAACCCAAACTAGAGTTCGCTGAACTGAAGGTAAGGTCCGCTGAACGGGCTATATAGTTCCACTCACGACTCTGGACAATTCGCGCATGCGCGGCTTTTACCGTGAGTAGTTCTTCAAGCACTGCTGCCGAGCTAGACTTCTCGCTCGCCCTCGTGCGGGTGGCGTCATATGCGAGTGGTCTGTGAAAACCCTACTCGCTGTTCGCTCTCGCCCAGGTGGGATCGCACCTGGCTTGCCTCCGCGCTCGACTTCTTCCTTTTGGAGCCTAACCTTGACTTGAATCTGTTTTCTAGTTCTGGGTGAACCCGAGTTGTACAACAACACTCAAGAGTAAGGGAAAGGCTACTTCCATAAAGCCTATTCCCAGGAAGGTGAACCAACAAGTGGTGAGACCAGCTCCACTCCACTCTCACACCTGTAAAGTTCACACAAGACCTGTTAGATCAGTAATATTCCCTCCTGCTCACCAACACTCCCATCCCAATCAAATGGTGAGGCAGAAGAGAAGGTATAACAGATATGAATGCTGGTGTGTGGGAAAATTGGCCACTTTTCCCTGGACTGTTTGTTCAACCCAATAGGACCCAATGCAAAGAGAGTGCATAACCCTCAGTGGTGTGGCATTCCATTTTATCCTCCTAACAGGAACCAAGGACCCGAAACAAATTGGTTACCTAAGGAAAATTAAATCTTCTTTAGGGTATGTCCAAATGCCTATCAATCTCCAATCTGGTATTTGATAGTGGCTGCTCCAGGCACATGACAGGAGTCAGAAAGTATCTAAGGAGTTTCATCCCTGTGGAGAATGGACCAACAGTGATCTTTGGAGGTTCAAAAAAGGGGATGACTAAAGGTTATGGTAATATTTCTAATGGCCTAATTACCATCACAAAGGTAGCTTATGTTGAGTTATTGAAACATAATCTCAAAAGCATAAGTCAACTATGTGATCTAGGTTTTGTAATCATCTTCCACAAGGATAAGTGTTTGATTAAGAAGTCCTTAGACTCTGAGGCTATCTTAACTGGCACTAGGAGTGGTAATATTTATTGCTTAAATTCTTTAATGCAAATTCTTCCATTCTTGTGTGTCTGGTAGCTAATGACAATGAGGCTCTATGTGTACAATGGCACAAGAGACTTGATCACATTAACAATAAGACAATAAGCAAGCTTTTCTCACAAGACCAAGTAAGAAATGGACCTAATATTAAGTGCATTAAGGAAGGTCCTTGTCAAGCTTGCCAACTTGGGAAGCTGACAAGGACCAGCTTTAAAAGCATTTCTGACAAAGATTCCTCTAGGTGCTTATTTCTATTGCACATGGATTTGTTTGGTCCTATGTCAGTTCTCATCTTGGGAGGGAAGGCTTATACCCTTGTGGTAGTTGATGATTACTCAAGGTTCACTTGGGTATTCTTTCTTAAAAAGAAGTCAGATACCTTAAGTATCTTGAAGAACTTTGTCAGGCAGATCCAGAATGAGATGGACTGTACTATGGTCAAGTTTAAAAGTGACCATGGTACAGAATTTCAGTCAGGATCCAAGACAAGAATTCTGCCAAGAACTGGTTATTTTACTCAGATGCAGATTATGCAGTCTGCAAAGAAGAAAGAAAAGTACCTCAGGAACATGCCAATTCCTTGGAGGAAGACTAATTTCTTG